>QJPP01004428.1:0-169146 GCA_003996215.1 Jaltomata sinuosa
ATATTGAGAGAAAAGCCCTGATACATTTGACCCAAAGTTCAGAAAATTTGTTAAAGGTCTTACGATATCTTTTGTCGATTTGCTTGACTTCAAAACTTAAACGTGGAAATGACCGGAAGGGTCATTACATCATCCACTACTAAAAAGGGCTTTCGTCCTCGAAAGTCAAGGTCAAGGGGGTA
This sequence comes from Jaltomata sinuosa, assembly GCA_003996215.1. Classification (NCBI taxonomy): domain Eukaryota; kingdom Viridiplantae; phylum Streptophyta; class Magnoliopsida; order Solanales; family Solanaceae; genus Jaltomata; species Jaltomata sinuosa. Next base: position 183 of record QJPP01004428.1, read on the forward strand.
CTTGAAGGCTAAAATAGCTGCGGATACTGATCCCGCATATCTCTCTCGGTCTCCCAGGTAGCCTCCTCGACTGGACGGTGCCTCCACTGAACCTTAACAACCGGGATCTCTCGAGACCTTAATCTCCTGACATCTCTGGCCAAAATAGCTGACGGCTCCTCAACAAAGGCTAAAGCCTCATCCAACTGAACTGAATCCCACTGCAACACATGTGATTCATCTGGGATATACCGACGCAACATCGAAACATGAAATACAGGATGTATAGCTGCAAACATCGGAGGTAAGGCTAACTGATAGGCAACGCTACCAACCCTCTGCAGAATCTCAAACGGCCCAATGTACCTGGGGCTAAGCTTGCCCCGCCTACCAAATCTCATCACGCCCTTCATGGGCGATACACGGAGAAACACCAAGTCACCGACGCTAAAACTCCAAGGGCACGAAGCCTACGATCAGCATTAACTCTTCTGCCTGCTCTGAGCTGCCCGAAGTTGTCCTGAATCACTCGGACCGGTCTTAAGGAATCTCGAATGCAAATCTCGTGCTCTGTTGGCCCCAGCACTAAAACCATCAAACCAACCTACGTGATCGTGCACGCCTGCCATACAAAGCCTCAAAAGGTGCCATGCCGATACTCGAATGGAAGCTGTTATTATAAGCAAACTCTGCCAAGGGAACAAACTGATCCCAAGAACCTCCAAAGTCAAGAACACAGGCCCGAAGCATGTCCTCCAGAATCTGAATGGTCCTCTCGGACTGGCCATCTGTCTGAGGGTGGAAAGCGGTACTAAGGTGAACCTCTGTACCCAAATCTCGCTGAATAGCCCTCCAGAACTGAGATGTGAACTGGGTGCCGCGGTCTGAAATGATAGAAGCTGGGACCCCGTGCAACCGAACAATCTCACGAACAATCCACGTGGAAGTGGTGGTGCCACCATAATAATATATATCTCGTTATATATATATTCGGGTATTGCATAAATTCGTGGTAAAATAAATATAATATTTTAAATATATCATAATTCATAGAAAATTATTTCGAACAAAACCCACTATATTATAATAATAAATTTTAACATAACTAAATTTACTATCTCCGTTAAAATATTACGGAGTATAAAAACCTTATAAAATAAATACATAGACACTTATATCGTATCAAAGATATTTTTCATAAACCTTTAAAATATTTTGAAAGGCAATAATAATATAATTTTTACCAAATTCAACTTTTAAATAACGTATTTTCAAATACACGCACGAGGCTAATAAAATTCTTAAGTTTAGGCTCGTAATTCGCCTACGCACGATCTCGATACTCAAGAATTATCTTGGGATCCTCCCTTATTTTTTATAACTGTTTCGAAACTGAAACGGCGTCTTAAAACGTGAAATCGAGGCTTAAATCGAGTTTAACCCGACCCGGTTCGCGACCCGGTTCGCAACCCGTTTTCTGCCAGACAGTCCGCGGTAAAACAGTCATAACTCTTTACTACGAGATCAGTTGGATGTGAGGTTTTATGCGTTGGAAACTAGACTCGTAGACCTTCGATTTGGTATTTCGGGGGACTTCTAACTCTTTATATATTGAGAGAAAAGCCCTGATACATTTGACCCAAAGTTCAGAAAATTTGTTAAGGGTCTTACGATATCTTTTGTCGATTTGCTTGACTTCAAATCTTAAACGTGGAAATGACCGGAAGGGTCATTACAATAACATACCTCAAAGCCGAATAGCAAAATTCTACGCGATCACACTTGAGCTCTTCCCATACGAATCGCCTCAGAACACAATCACTATATAAAAAATAAGTTATACGTATAAACACGAGTCCAATGGTATCCATATAGCTACGGTTCTAAACCAGGTCCAAAAAGTAAACCCCAAGCCCGAAAGGCAAAACCAAAATTTTTATTGAAAAAAAAATTACCCAAAGTTTAAGGAGTTCAAATATAAAATTTTATCAAAAATAGAGTTAAAATCAAGCTTGAATTCATCAATTTATTAAACTTTAACTTTATTGAAAAAACTCTACAATTTTAAGTTAAAAAACAATAATTTGAAGGTAAATTCATGAACTAATCATCGGGGAATGTGCAAAAGTAGTTTAAGAATGTAACAAGTGAAGAAATCTTAAAATTTCACTTTAAAATCGCAAAAAATTGAGTTCTAGAGCTCCAAAACAAGATGTGGAGTTAATAGTCAAAAAAAAATAATTTAAATCACTGGCAGGGATTTGCTCATCGCGATCGTGTGAACCAACCATCGCGATCGTGTGAACCAACCATCGCGATCGTGATGAACAATCTAAGTGACCATCATGATCGCGATACCTTGTCTCACGATCGTGACGAATATCTAGCCCCTTCATCGCGATTGCTATGGAGAAGCTCACGATCACGAAGAAGGAATCAGCTGCACCAGATAGCAGTTGCACCAGCAAAAAGGACCAAAAATTCTCTTAATGGATCCTCGAATGCATTTGAAACCCTGTGAATACAAACCAACTATGCTACTAGACCAAATTCGACATTTTTGACTAAATGAAATTGTTAAATTCATAATCGAAGGTCGTTATCAATTAATGTTGACCGAAGTGAACTCTAGGCTAAAATTTCCAACTTTTCAACCAATGATTCAAAATGCATCTGAAAGCCTCAGGACTAGACGAACAGTGTTATTAGCCTAAAAATTATATTCTAGAGCTAACAGAACTGGCGGAATTTTTACGATACTCCAAACTCTAAATATTGACCAAAGTCAATCATAACAACTTTAAAACCTTCTGTTACGACTCATTTTTTAAACTAAGTTAAGAATGTTTCATAACTCGGCTATTTTTGTTTTTGAAAAGATGTAGGGTAAAATAGAATTGTCACCCAATTTTTAATGGAATTAGGAAACCGTTTAAGAAAAGGTGTTTTTAAAACCTTTATTTTTGCAAAACCAGAGAAAAAAGGTAAGGGTTTCAGTTATCTCCCGAGGAAGGTGTTAGGCATCTCGGGAAATCTGCAAATGCGGTTGACCAGCGAATTTAAACATAATTTGTGACTAAAAGAGGTATAACTCATTTGGAAATGGGAGTTTAAAAGTTATTTTTTGCTTGGAATCATTTTATAGTGCTTGAATTGTTTTCATTAATTCAACTTGTGAATTAATTTTATAATTTCCGCTATATAGAAAAGAAGTGATTAACTTCTGACAAATGCTAGTTATATCCTTAAAAATGAAACTTTGAATTAAATACTTTAAATCCAACTTCCAATTTATGGACATATGAATTTACTTTGACAACTGTAAAGATATGAATTATCTTCACGTTATTTAAGCAAATTTGACATTAAACCTGAATTTATATAGAGCTGCTTTGGGCTTAGATCCAATTTGAAAATCATTTTAAAGAAGCAATTTGAAATGGGTACTTGCACCAAGTTAGTTGTAAAAAGAGGTTAAGCTTTGAAAAGAAATTCTAGGAGCTTTAATATCGGCAACGCTCTTTTTGAACGATAAGGATAACTGGCAATAATAGTTAATCACTCTCTGCTTTGGGATTCATCTAAGTTAAAAGAGACGAGCAAAGAGTTAGTAATTACATCAGGTTACAATCATAATATGAAATAAACCAAACATAAATAGAGAGATTGACAAATTGGGCTTCATACCCAATCCCTTTGCTATTGTGGACTGCTGCTACAAGGCCGATGCCTACTCTCATTTTCTATTCGATGGAGTTTTTAGGAGGGTGAGAGACACAAAGGGATGGATAATGCAAGTTCCAAGTCTAGCAGCGATGTTGAGTCTAAAAAATAGGCCTCCAGTTCGTACCATGTGAAAGGAAGAGAATGAAAATAAGGATTAGAAAAGAGACGTGATTTTTTTATAACAGAGAACGAAGGATAAAAAAGTATAATAAAATGAACACTCAACACATAGAATCAACTTTAAACATATATTCGGTATCTCATGCTTGCTGGAAACATAATTTTACGAATCAAATAGCTGTGATGCCTATTTTTGGGTTTTAAAACTAACTCTCTCTAACGGAACGTGAGCACCGGAATTATAAAATGAACTAAACTTTATAGTTAAGAAATAAACACAACTTAAGCATGTGATTTCAACCAAAGAATCCAAATATAAGACTCAAACAGAATGTGAATAAATGGGTTCATTAACACTAAATGTGAAAAATATTAAAGTTGATTTTTTGGAATATTATTGTCACGACCCAGACCATCGTGAGTAGCACCCACCCAATCCATGGATGAGCGAACCAATAGAGTTCAACGCTTAGCCTAGAATAACAGCCTAAAACCAGCCAACATAAAATAAACTAGCAATTCAAATAATACGAAAGGCCTTTTCATTGAAATAAACCTGCGAAAATTCCCCTAGAATCTGAAAGTCATCATACCAAACACTACCAATACTAGAGTATGGGGATGCAACCCCAAAACTTAAAACATTAAAGAGATAGTCTAAGCCCGAAACAATTGGGCTACAACTCAAAGATAAATACCAAGGCAGCTTGGTCGAACAATTCACCCTTGATATCAAGAACAGTTCGGCCTACAAGTGAGGTCGTGCGTCAACCGCCGGAAGATTTCCTGTACTCACAAAAAAATAAGCAAGTGCAGTATCAGTACACAACCACCGTGTACTAGTAGGATCATCAGTCGTTTCCAAATAAAATAGTGTATAATTAGTACAACAAATCAAGTATAAGTACGGAAAACATGCAACAAGTCAATAGGCTCCCCTAGGCTACAAGTCTCTACCTAGCTTGTTTCCACATGAAATCCACTTTTTTATAACTCTAAACAACAATCACAGAATTCAATAAATCATCCTTTTTGCCTAGCCAGGACCCACTCTGGGATCCCTTCTAAACAACACCTAAGTGTTAAACAGACAACCTGGCCTAATCCAAGACCAACTCAACAGATATAACAGTATTCCCGATCACTCAAGGACCACCAACGAATATCATAATTCAATAAAATAGCCCGGTCCACTCACAGAACTAATAATAGTCAATGCAACGTAACAATATCAATGCAATGCAATAATATCAATGCGATGATGTAGTAAAATAAACCTGTACCAGGCGTGGTACCCGAGCCAACCGTTAGTATTTCGTACCAGGTGTGGTACCCAAGCCAACCATTTGTTATACCCGTACCAGGTGTGGTACCCAAGCCAACCATTTGTTATACATGTACCAGGCATGATACCCAAGCCAACCATTAGTATACTCATACCAGGCGTGGTACCCGAGCCAACCGAATGCCAATAATCCACAGTCAAATAATGAACAACCAACTTGTAAGCCAACAAGCAACACACCGTTCAATTCACAGACTGTAAAACAGGACCCTTAGACATTCTACACAATTCCTCTAAGCCATGCAATTCATACAAACACTTAGATAAGAGTACAAAATATACAACATTCACAGGAATCATAAGCCATCACCTACCTCGAAATGATCCAAGCTCTAATCAACCCGAGCTTTCCCGCGTTCCGGATTCCTTTCTCGTTCATGATCTTAAACAATATACAAGTACTCAAATTAATAAACAATGCCTGCACATTACCCAGATTACACCAAATCTCATACCCCCAGGCCACCCATGATCATCCAACCTTTTTTCCCGGGTTTCCCTCCATTAATTTCCCTAGTGTAAAACTGGTAGGAATACTAAAATTGATAGGAAAACTGGTAGGAATCGCCCAAAATTGCCCCTTCTTCTCCCAAAACATTTCAAGAAAAACTTATCTATTTTGGAGAAGTTTCTGCATTAAATCCTGTCACGCTCCGCTATAGCGGTACCGCCGTAGCGGAGTCGTCCACTATGGAGGAGGCTGACCGACGTTGACTTCCACTGTAGCAGTAATTTCTTCGCTACAGCGGAGGTTGCTATGGCAGAGTGTCAATCTCTATAGCGGTTGAAATAGGACAAGAAGTCATAAAACCTCCAAAACAAGTCCATTTTACAACACACTTATTTTCCCAACGTCCTGGAATAATTCCTTCACGTCAACCTCGATTCCGGGAGTTCTACTTACCCGAATTTGATTCTGAAAAGTCCCCCAGACTCCTTTATGTGTTAGCTATAAGGAAAACTAGCTCACCCCAAGATATCCAACTCAATCCTTACCCGGATTTCCCTAGACTCCACCTTGCTCCAAATTTGGCCGAGGCTAGCCTATCCCAGAATTTCAAACTCCCAAACCCAGAGTTTTCTAACTCAAAAACTTGGCACGATTGGACTACCCGTAATGATAGACCCTATCATTACAACATATAATCATTTACCCATCATTTGTCCCTGAATGATCAAACCCAAATTTACGAAAATAAAAGAAAGAAAGTGTAGTACCTAAATCCTCAAACAAATGAGGGTAGTTGTCTCGCATGTCCTTTTCAGTTTTCCAAGTGGCTGCCTCAATCGGATGATGCTTCCACTGAACCTTTACCATATCAATCACCTTTTTCCTCAACCTCTGGACATCCCGAGCAAAAATCAAGACTGGTTCCTTCTCATAATGAAGATCCTTATCGAAAAGCATCTCATCCCACTTGATGCTGTAGTCCCCATCCCCATAGTATCGCTTAAGCATGGATACATAGAATACCGGATGGACACCCGACAAACTAGGTGGCAGTGCTAACTTGTAAGCCACTGGCCCCACAATCTTAAGAATCTCAAACGGACCGATGAACCGAGGGCTAAGCTTTCCCTTCTTAACAAACTGCATAACTCTCTTCATTGGTGACACTTTCAACAATACCTATTCACCAACCTGAAGTTCCATATCCCGGACCTTACGATCTGCATACTCTTTCTGCCTGCTTTGGGCAGCCAGCAATTTGGCTTGAATGCCCCTTACTTTTTCCTGTGCTTCTTTTACCAATTCCACTCCCAAAGGCTTTACATCGCTTTCCTCAAACCACCCAACTAGTGATCTGGAGCTCCTCTCATACAATGCCTCGAATGGTGCCATGTCAATGCTGGAGTGATAGCTATTGTTGTATGAGAACTCACACAACGGAAGGAACTGGTCTCAATGACCCTCAAAGTCCATCACACATTTTCTCAGCATGTCCTCCAATACCTGGATCGTCCTCTTCGACTGAACATCAGTCTGAGGATGGAAGGTTGTGCTAAAGGTGAGTTGTGTACCCAACTTTTCATGTTGCTTACCCCAAAATTTAGAGGTGAACTGTGTACCCCTGTCTGAAATGATGGACAGTGGCACCCCATGCAATCTCATAATCTCCTTCACATAGATCTTAGCTAATTGCTGCGAGTTGTAATCTACCCTGACCAGAATAAAATGAGCGGACTTGGTCAGCCTATCAACAATGACCCAAATTGAGTCATACTTCCCCAATGTATTGGGAAGACCCACCACGAAGTCCATGGCTATCATTTTCCACTTCTACTCTGGAATTGGAATTCTCTGGAGTAGTCCTGCAGGTCTCTGATGCTCATACTTTACCTGCTGACAGTTCTGACATTTGGACACAAAGTCAACTATGTCCTTTTTCATTCTGGGCCACCACTAATGCTGCCATAAGTTCATGTACATTTTGGTCACACTCGGATGAATTGAGTACCGCAAACCATGGGCTTCCACCAAGATTTTCTGAATTATATTGTCAACCCGAGGAACATAAATCCTCTCTCTGAAATTTAGCACTCCACCAGAGTCTAACGTGACATCCCTGGATTCCCCAGATATTACCTTACCTCGAAGCTTACTCAGTTTTGGATCCTGAAACTGTTTGGCCTTTATTTCCTCTATGAAGGTGGCTTTGACCTCAATGCTGATCAACAAACCACCCTGTTCTGAAACACCCAAGTGCATGAACTTGGCCTCCAAATCCTGAATTTCCCTTGCTAGTGGTCGTTTGTACACCCCTAAACAATCCAAACTACCCATGCTAACTATTTTCCAGCTCAATGCGTTAACCACCATATTAGCCTTACCCGGATGGTACTGAATAGTCACATCATAGTCCTTCAGTAACTCCATCCACCTTCTCTGCCTCAAATTCAAATCCTTCTGAGTGAACACATGCTGCAGGCTGCGATGATCGGTGAACACCTCACACTTGACCCCATAGAGATAGTGTCTCCAAATCTTGAGTGCAAAGACTACTGCCGCCAATTCTAAGTCATGAGTAGGATAGTTCCTCCCATGCACCTTCAACTTCCTAGATGCATAGGCTATCATATTCCTATCCTGCATCAACACAACACCCAAACCAGAATGTGAAGCATCACAGTAAACAATAAAGTCTTTACCTTTAACCGGCAAGGACAATATATGAGCTGTGGTCAGAAGTGTCTTGAGCTTTTGGAAGCTCTCCTCGCACTTGTCGTACTACACGAATGGTACATCTTTCTCTCTCAGCCTGGTCAGGTGAGTAGCAATAGACGCAAAATCCTTAACAAACCTCCAATAGTACCCTGCGAGCCCAACAAAATTCCTCACCATGGTCACAGAGCTAGGCCGGGCCCAACTTTTGACTGCCTCAATCTTCTGGGGATCCACCATCACCCCCTGTTCTAACACTACATCCCCCAAGAATGTAACTGAAGTCAACCAAAACTCACACTTATTAAACTTCACCTAAAGCTTCTGGCATCTCAAGATGTCCAACACAATACGAAGATGATTAGTATGCTCCTCCATACTCTTGGAGTAGATCAAAATATCATCGATAAACACAATCACGAAGGAATCCAAATACGACTTAAACACCTCATTCATCAAACTCATGAATGTTGCCGGCACATTGGTCAAACCAAACGACATTACTAGGAACTCGTAATGCCCATACTGAGTCCAAAAAGCAGTCTTAGGAATGTCCTCAGGCCTAATCCTCAACTAATGGTACCCTGACCTCAAGTTGATTTTCGAAATCACCGATGCGCCCTGAAGCTGGTCAAACAAATCATCAATGCGGGGTAGAGGGTACTTATTTTGGATGGTCACCTAGTTCAACTGCCTATAATCTATGCACATCCGCATACTACTATCCTTTTTCTTTACAAACAAAACAGGAGCACCCCAAGGCAACGCACTGGGATGGGTAAATCCATTATCTAGGAGTTCCTACAGCTGAGTATTAAGTTCTCTTAACTCTACCGGAGCCATACGATATGGAGGAATAGAAATAGGATGAGTGTCTGGCTCCAGATCAATACAGAAGTCGATATCCCTATCCGGAGGCATACCAGGCAAATTCGCTGGAAATACCTCTGGAAAATCAGAAACCACCAGAACTGACTCAATAGATGGGGACTCCACACTATCATCCTGGAGATGATCCAAGAAGGCTAGACACCCTCTCCCCACTAACTTCCTATCCCAAACGAATGATATGACCTTAACTGGCTTAGGCCTGTACACACCTTCCCACTCTAGTCTATCCTTACCTAGAATCTCTAGAGCCACAGTCTTGGTGTTACATTTCAACACAGTATGATAAGGGGACAGCCAGGTCATGCCTAAGATAATATCAAAATCAGTCGTATCTAGAATCATTAAGTCTACCCAAGTATGCAACCCCATGAACACAACAGAACAGTCACAAAAAACATGAGTCACAATCACAGACTCTCCAACTGGGATAGAAACATGGATAGGGGAATCAAGGATATCACAAATCAATTCCATACCCAACGTAAAACTCACAGATATATAAGAATATGTAGAACCTGGGTCAAATAATACCGAAGCCATTTTATCGTAGAATAAAATGGTACCTGTGATCACTGCATCTGATGCTTCCGCCTCAGTTCTCCTTGAAAATCCATAGCAATGAGCCCGATCATCAATCGGGCAACTTTCTGGGCTTGCTGCGCTGTACCTTTGCCCGCGCCGCCATTCCCTCTATCACCCCGGCCTTCTTGAAAGTTCCCTCGCCTACCTTGTGGATAACCTCTAGCATTATCGCCTCTACCTGCCGGGACCACCGCTCTAGACTGCTGCTGACCCTGATTACCTGTCTGCCTGAGTGGGCACTCCCTCTTAAAGTGGCCCAGATCACCACAATGGAAGCAACCACGGTCAAGTGTAGGCCTGCTAGCTGATGTATAAGACGCTTCCTGGCCTCTAAGAGCTGAAGACTGATTATGAGCTCCCTGACGACCACCTGTAGTAGCTGGCAGAGCTGAATGAATAGGACGGGCTGAGTATACCTGCTGATTATGACCCCTGGAATATGAACCACCATAATTTCCCTCATTCCAGGGCTTCTTGGCTAACGCCTTAGCCTGCCCCGTCTGCCTGACTCCCTCAAGTTGCTTCACATAATCCACCATATCATTAAAGTCCTTCCCTGAAGAAGTCATATGCACTGACAGTACCTGTAGCTCAGTATTCAAACCTTTCACAAACAACCGGACATGTTCCTCCTCAGAACACAACATCTGTGTGGCAAAACGAGACAAGGTGTGGAACTTAGCCTCATAAGCAGAGACTGACATACTACACTGCTCCAAGTTTAAGAACTCATCCTTCTTTCGGTCCCTTAAAGTATGGGGTACGTACTTCTCTAAAAACAAAGCGTGGAACTGTTCCCAAGTCAGTGGGAGTAGAACAGAAGACCTGCACTCCACATGAGACCTCCACCACTGCTTAGCATCACCCTGCAGCTGAAATGTGACAAACTCAACCCCATGCTGACGTACGATACCCAACTTGTGCAACCTCTCATAGAAATCCAAGATGAACTCATAAGCATCCTCCCTATCAGTACCCTGAAATGTAGGAGGTCTCAGCTTGAGAAACTTGGTCCGCATCTCATGCTCATTCCCTGTCATCACTGGGCCTAGCATTGGCCTGAATAAGTCATTCGTTCCTGAAGCTGTATACATCCTAGGCTTTGTAGTAACCAATGGCTAAGTATCCAGGGCCTGATTTGCGAAATCCACGGGTATGGCTCCAGTACCAACCAACCCACTCAAAATATTCCAAGCTTGTTGAAAGGCTTCTGGTGTCATAGTAGGGAGTCCTGCACCCCCAACCGGTGTCGCCTCCTCCTGCACCTCACCATATTCAGCCACAACTTCTACATCTTCTGCCATATGTTCCTGAGGTAGGGGAGGGGTCGCTTCACGCTCTCCAGCAGCCGCTTGAGCTTCACCCCTGGCGGGTGCGGCCGTACCTCATCCTCTGCCCCTTCCCCTGCCTCTACCACAGACAGCTGGGCCCACTGCTGGGACTGCTTCTCTAGCTCCGTTGTTCCTTGTGTTAACCATCTGCGGACAGAAGATTAAATGAGATTAGATACCAATTTGTATCACCAGATACCAATTGGAATCAAGTTATAGCACGAAGGAAAGAAGGAAGAGATAGTTTTCCTAAAGCCCTATAGCCTCTCGAAGAAAAGTACGAACGTCTCCGCACCATTCCACAAGACTCTACTAGACCTGTTTGGTACGACGACATCAACGAACCTAGGGCTCTGATACCATCTTTGTCACGACCCAGACCATCGTGAGTGGCACCCACCCAACCCCCGGATGAGCCAACCAATAGAGTTAAACCCTTAGCTTAGACTAACAGCCTAATACAGGCCAACTGAAAATAAACTAGCAATTTAAATAATACGAAAGGCCTTTTCATTGAAATAAAACCTGCGGAAATTTCCCTAGAATCTGAAAGTCATCGTACCAAACACTACCAACACTAGAGTACGGGGATGCAACCCCAAAACTTAAAACAATAAAGAGATAGTCTAAGCCCAAAATAATTGGGCTACAACTCAAAGATAAACACCAAGGCAGTTTGGTCGAACAGCTCACCCTTGATATCTGGAACAGTCCGGCCTACAAGTGAGGTCGTGCATCAATCGCCGAAAGATTTCCTGTACTCACAAGAAAACAAGCAAGTGCAGTATCAGTGCATAACCACCGTGTACTGGTAGGATCATCAGTCATTTCCAAATAATACAGTGTATAATCAGTATAGCAAATTAAGTATAAGTACGGAAAACATGCAATAAGTCAATAGGCTCCCCTAGACTACAAGTCTCTACCTAGCTTGTTTCCACATGAAATCCATTTTTTTTATAACTCTAGACAACAATCACAGAATTCAATAAATCATCCTTTTTGCCTAGCTCGGACCCACCATGGGATCCCTTCTAAACAACACCTAAGTGTTAAACAGACAACCCGGCCTAATCCAAGACTAACTCAACAGATATAACAGGATTATCGGTCACTCAAGGACCACCAACGAATATCACAATTCAATAAAATAGCCCGATACACTCACGAAACCAATAACAGTCAATACAATGCAACAATATCAATGCGATGATACAGTAAAATAAACCCGTACCAGGCGTGGTACCCGAGCCAACTGTTAGTATTTCGTACCAAGCATGGTACCCGAACCAACCATTTGTTATACTCATACGAGGCGTGGTACCCGAGCCAATCGTTAGTATACACGTACCAGGCGTGGTACCCGATCCAACCGAATGTCAATAATCCACAGTTAAATAATGAACAAACAACTTGTAAACCAACAAGAAACACACCATTCAATTCGCAGATTGTAAAACAGGACCCTTAGACATTCTACACAATTCCTCTAAGCCATGCAATTCATACAAACACTTAGATAAGAGTACAAAATATACAACATTCACAGGAATCGTAAGTCATCACCTACCTCGAAATGATCCAAGATCTACTCAACCCGAGCTTTCCCGTGTTCCAAATTGCTTTCTCGTTCTTGGTCTAAAACAATATACAAGTACTCAAATTAACAAACAAGGCCTGCACATTACCCGGATTACACCAAATCCCAAACCCCCAAGCCACCCTTGATCATCCTACCCTTTTTCCCAGGATTCCCGCCATTAATTTTCCTAGTTCTATCATTTTCATGGATAAAAATAGAGAATTTAACAACATATGATCATAATACCTTACTTTTAACAATACCCAAGAACTTTCATGCCTAGAATCCCCTTCTTCCCCGGATTCTACCATCCCTAGGTTATTCCAACCCTTCCCCAAGTTCCCTCCTAGCAATTCTACCGCGTAGGATAAGTAGTACGAAGTTTGGAGAGTAGAATCCTTACCTTTAGGATGAAAAATAGTGGAAAACTGGTAGGAATCGCCCAAAATCGCCCCCTTCTTCTCCCAAAATATTTCAAGAAAAACTGAACTATTTTGGGGAAGTTGCTGCATTAAATCCCATTATGCTCCACTATAGCGGTCCGCTCCTCTATAGCGGTACTGCCATAGCTGAGTCATCCTCTATAGCGGTACCGCCATAGCGGAGTTATCCGCTATGGCGGAGGCTGACCGACGTTGACTTCTGCTATAGCGGTAATTTCTTCGCTACAGCGGAGGTCGCTATGGCGGAGTGTCAACCGCTATAGCGGTTGACATGGTACAGAAAGTCATGAAACCTCCAAAACTAGTCTATTTTACAACACACTTATTTTTTCGACGTCCCAGAACAATCCCTTCACGTCAACCTCAATTCTGGGAGTTCTACTTAGCCGAATTCGATTCCTAAAAGTCCCCCGGACTCCTTTATGTGTTAGCTACGAGGAAAACTAGCTCACCACAAGAAATCCAACCCAATCCTTACCTGGATTGCCCAAGACTCCACCTCGCTCCAAATCCAGCCGAGGCTAGCCTAGCCCATAATTTCAAACTCCCAAACCCAAAATTTTCTAACTCTAAAACTTGGCACGATTGGACTACCCATAACGATGGACCCGATTGTTACAATTATAGATTCTTCTAGAATGTCCTAGTGTAGTAACTTGAATAATTATCTTGAAGAAATATCTAGATATTTTAGGTAATTTTAGGTAGAAGAATCTAGAAATTTATAGTGTAGTCTCCTTGATATTATACCTGGGAAAAGTCTAGATATTGAAGAGTCTAGATACTTAGAGAGTTAGATATTTGTAGTAGATGATAGAATAGTCTAGAACTTGTAGTATCTAGAATCATCCCTTCACAAGTATAAATAGGGATGGACTTAGTCATTTGTAATCAACCCAAAACAAATCCAACTCAAGACAATTTGAGAAGTGTTCATCCATAACAAATTTCTCTACCCAAATCCTCCTTCTCCTTTCTAGCTTCCTCTTTCTAGGTTAATCTTCCGATCTTAGTTAACAATCTTGGGCTAGCAGAAGGTCTTCCCGATTATATCTTTCTTTTGTTATTTCTCTACATGGTATCAAAGTCATAGCCACACATTGGCTTCTGAATTTTATTTCAAGATCGGGTTGGTTGTAGATTCAACTGGTTTGCCTGTATGGAATTAAATGGTCATGTTAATAGACTCACTGGGAATGGAGTTGTTGAATCAGTCTAATTACAAGGTATGGAAGACATGTATGGAATCATACCTTGTGGGAGAGGATTTGTGGGATGTTGTTAATGGGAGTAACACAAGTCCTCCTGACGACGAATCGAAAAATAGTAGTGCATACAAGAAATGGAAGCAGATTATGCGATGGCGGAGTTCATACTGAAGAGGTCCATCTCCTCCAGTTTATTTGACCATATTATTAGGTGTAAATCTGCTCATGATATATGGAGGACCCTCGACCAGTTGTTCAACAAGAAGAATGAAGCTCGGCTACAGGTATTGGAGAATGAATACTGAAATTGCATCTTTGTGAGATTGTCAATATTGTACCGAGGGCGTCTTGAGTGGCGAACACCACTCAAGGTCATCTTTCTATTGTCGAGTATTTTTTTAAGTTTAAGAACTTATGTTCTGAGATCTCTTTATTAAATTCGGATGAGGCTATATCTGAAGCACGAATAAGAAGAATTATCATTCGTGGTTTAAAATTAGAATATAATCCCTTTTTTACATCGATTCAAGGGTAGGCTCAACAACCATCCTTGGAGGAATTTGAGAATTTGTTATCGTTACAAGAGTTACTAGCCAAACAGTTGGTTGTTGTATCTATCAAGGAAAGGTAAGGAAGTGCTCTTGTAGCCGACAAGAGGAACTTTAAAGGAAAATCAAGAGATATGCCGCACTCTCGATTCTCAGGTGGTTCAAGCTCACCGGGAAAGAAGGAAGAGTCTTCTACTAATTATGGTAAGAAGCCTCTTAGATGTTACCGGTATGGTAAAGTAGGACACATTAAAAGATATTATAGAGCCACAGAAAGCAACATAGCTCAAACTGAGAAATTCATTGAAGAAGAAGAAGACTGGGGAAGATTCTTTGCAGCTGAGACTCGAGCACTAGATGCCTTGGCTTCTGTCAATTTTGAAAGAGACTGGATCATGGATTCAGAATATAATACAGTCCATCATGTGGAGAAGGAAGGAACTGATGTCAGCAACAAGAAGCAAGAAAATTCTGAAGACGTTCAAACTGATGACATGGTAGTTGCTATTAAGGAAATCAAAGAAACAAAAATTAAAATTGGTAATAACAGTTTGGGCGTGAAGAAAGCAGAAGTAGAACCTGCGCTAACATTGTTTGAAGCCACATATGTCGATAAGGACCATTCAAGATAAATCATTGAGGGATATGTAGTGGAATTTGAAGTCCCTGGTCAATCATCTGCCATATCAAGATTAGTCATTGGCTTAGACAAAATACTGAGAGAAGATGAAGAAGCTGACCTTGAAGGACTTATTTCAGGTGCAAAGACATATGACATGATTTTTGAAAGCTTCGAAGTTGACAAACAATATATTGAAGATCTAGAAAGGGAATCTGGTGGTGAATCCTATTATGGTATTGAGGCTTCACAAAAAATCGATGATCAGATCATCACCGCCTCAAATGAGGATACTGATCCTGATGAAATTTCCTTGTGTTATGGAGTAACACCTCAAGGCACGAGATCTAAAATCTTAAACCCTGGAGTTCTAAATTTGTCCATCCTAGATGTTTCTCCAGATAATACAGTTGTCGAGGAGCTAAGAGAAAGGGGGAGCCTGGAAACTCAAAAACTTGAAAATCAGCATAAAGATGATTTACATGGTTTGCAGAGGGCAAAGAGGATTATTGTCAAG
Source organism: Jaltomata sinuosa (assembly GCA_003996215.1). Lineage (NCBI taxonomy): Eukaryota > Viridiplantae > Streptophyta > Magnoliopsida > Solanales > Solanaceae > Jaltomata > Jaltomata sinuosa. The sequence continues at coordinate 16,237 of QJPP01004428.1, forward strand.
CTAGCTCACTACAGAGATGAAAATTTTGTCAATACGTATTCTTGTTTCTTTGCATGACCAATTGATGATAAAAAATCTTCATTATTTGAAGAAGCAAGAGGAGTCACACAAAAACTGCTGATATTTTCACCAATGCATGGTTCAAAGCTTCATTTGAGTTCTTTCGCGACAAGTTTGGGATAGCTTTCAAAAAATCACTTTAAGGGGGAGTGTGAAAAATATTAAAGTTAATTTTTTGAAATATTATAGATTCTTCTAGAATGTCCTAGTGTAGTAACTTGAATAATTATCTTGATGAAATATCTAGATATTCTAGGTAATTCTAGGTAGAAGAATCTAGAAATTTATAGTTTAGTCTCCTTGATATTATACTTGAGAAAAGTCTAGATATTGAAGAGTCTATATATTTAGAGAGTTAGATATTTGTAGTAGATGATAGAATAGTCTAGAACTTGTAGTATCTAGAATCATCCCTTCACAAGTATAAATAGGGATGGACTTAGTCATTTGTAATCAACCCAAAACAAATCCAAGTCAAGACAATTTGAGAAGTGTTCCTCCATAACAAAGTTCTATACCCAAATCCTCCTTCTCCTTTCTAGCTTCCTCTTCTTAGATTAAATCTTCCGATCTTAATTAACAATCTTGGACTAGCAGAAGGTCTTCCCGATTATACCTTTCTTCTGATATTTCTCTACACTAAAGACCAACTTGATCAAATGGGAAAAATTGGTTTAAGGTAAAAATAGGGAATGATTCATTTAACAACCATGGACAGAACATTATTTTCTCTAAGAACAAACTATGGCAAAATAAAATGATCTTTTCTCATGGGAAAATCACTTGGTATACATAGCCTACTTAGATCTAGAACTCAACCTTATATCATATTTATTCATATATGTTGATAAATAAGTCAGCGAGCAAACTTCAATATTAAAATCCATGGCATCTAAAATGTAAGAACAACGAAGAGACACTAACATTATTATGCATACGAAGTTAATATTCCAGATTTAAAAGTTAAAGTAAAGAGGAGTTCAGACCTTTTGCGGTGCAGTGAACTAGTGCAAAACAAGTTGAGAATCACCTCGGGGCAATCAAAATTCAAAGTTCTAAGGTGTAGAAAATCGTGTGCAAAGATTCAGACTTTGGGGGGTAAAGATTCGTGCAAGAAACTCAAGACCTTTAGGGTAGCCAACTCTGCCTTAGATGAGAGAAAGGGGTTCTATTTATAGAACTCCAAAATGCTAGGGCTTGCAAGAGCGGTAATCTTAGATCCGTTTGAAATTTGAAATTCGGATTCGAAATTGTGGATTTGAAATCTAAGAACAAAACAAAGGCCATTAATGCCTTGTCCTTGATTCTTCAGAGGAGAACAAATAAGAGATTGTCACGACCCGGACCATCGTGAGTGGCATCCACCCAACCCCCAGATAAGCGAACCAATAGAGCTCAACTCTTAGCATAGCCTAACAGCCTAAAATCAGTGTACAAAAAGTAAACTAGCAATAATATCAAATAAACAATTCTATATAACAAAATAACCTGCGAAAACCCCTCTCTAGAATCTGAAAGTCATCGTACCAAAAACATCTACCAAAATTAAAGGACGGGGATGCAACCCTAAATAAAGGAATAGACTAAGCCCAAAACAAGTGGGCTACAACTTAATAGATAGAAATTAAGGCAGCCTGGTCGAACAGCTCACCCTTGATATCTCAAAGTGTCAGGCCTACAGGTGAGGCCGTGCGTCAACCGCCGGAAGATTTTATGTACTCACAAAAAGACAAGCAAGTGTAGTATCAGTACACAACCACCGTGTACTGGTAGGATCATAAGCCAGTTCCAAATAAACAGTGTGAGAATAGCACATAAGTTAAGTAAGAGTACAGAAAACACGTAAATAAGTCAACAGGTATTCTAGACCACAAGTCTCTCCCTAACTTGTCCCCACATGTAAACCACTCCCACAACCATGATCAATAATTCACAGTAACAACAATTATGCCGTGATACATATCCCGAACCCACCCTGGATCCCCTCTAGGCAACACTTAAGTATCAAACATACGTCCCGGTCTACACCAAGACCAAACCATAAATCAATGTAACAACCCGGCCTCTCAAGGACCAAAATGCACAACCACAAATCATACACAACACAGTCCACTCAGGGAACCATTAGTAAAGATGCAACAATACAAATAAGTAAACTCGTACCAGGCGTGGTACCTGAGCCAACCGCCAGTTATCCCGTACCAGGCGTGGTACCCGAGCCAACCGCCAGTTATCCCGTACCAGGCGTGGTACCCGAGCCAACCGTTAGTATATCATGTACCAAGTGTGGTACCCGAGCCAACTGTTAGTATATCCCATACCAGGCGTGGTACCCGAGTCAACCAAATGTCACATAAATTCACAGTCATAAATAATGAACAATCAACACTTGTAAAACCAACAAGCAAAACACCTAGTTCATTTCACCAGACTAAAAACATGATTTTTGGACATTCTTAAACCATTCCCTAAGCAATGTAAACCATACAATTACTTAGACATGAGTACACAACACACAATGCATACAGGAATCAATAACCATCACCTACCTCAAACAATTGAGCTCTATAGTGCCGGAGCTTTCCCTTTTTCAGGATCCCTTGCTTGTTCTTGGTCTAGAAATAAACACATAAACACTATAGTTAATTAACTGGCCTAAATTACCCGGATTATACAAAAATCCTACTCCCCAGGCCAAACCATGATCATTCCACCCATTCTCGGGCTTCCCACTATTAATGCACCTAAATTCATCATTTTTACGGATTTCCTTAGAGATTTATGGCTAAATGATCATCACCCATTATCAAGAATCAAGACCCAAGAACTCTAGCACCCTAGAATTCCCTTTTTCCCCTGGATTCTACAATCCTAGGTTATCCCAAACCTTTCTCCAATCCTGCCCCTAGCAATTCTATAGCGTAGGAAAGATATCACGGAGTTTGGGGAGTAGAATCCTTACCTTTAGGACAAAAATTGGTGGAAAACAGATGTAAATCACCCAAAATTGCCCCCTTCTTCTCCCAAAATATTTCAAGAAAAATTGAACTATTTTGAGGAAGTTTCTGCATTAAATCCAGTCACGCTCCGCTATAGCGGTCCGCTCCCTATAGCAGTACCACTGTAGCGGAGTCGACCGCTATGGCGGAGGCTGACCGATGTTGACTTTTGCTGTAGCGGTATTTTCTCCGCTATAGCGGAGGTTGCCATGGCAAAGTGTCAACCACTATGGCAGTGACATGGGATATAAAGTCATAAATTCTCTAAAACTGGTCATTTTTACAACACACTAATTTTCCCGACATCCCAAAATAACCCCTTCACGTCAACTTCGATTCCGGACGTTCTACTTACCCAAATTCGATTCCGAAAAGTCCCCCAGACTCCTTTATGTCTTATCTACAAGAAAAACTAGCTCGCATCAAGACATCTAACCCAATTCTTACCTCTATTTCCCTAGACCATACTTCACTCCAAATTCGGTCGAGACTAGCCTAGCCTAGAGTTTCAAACTTCCAATACCAAAGTTTTCTAACTCTAAAAATTGGCAGAATGGTTTACCCGTAACGACGGACTCGGTCGTTACAGAGATAAGTAAAGGGATGAATAGAGAGCCATGTTACTATTGCTAGGAATTGTACGCTGAAGAGAGGCGACAAACACGCATTAAATGTTTTTCAAAATAAGCGAGTGTGCTCTGAAACGGAAGAAAGTGGCGAGATTCTCGCCCCAAAATGGAGTGCGCTACTAAACTTTGCTTGAGAGTTGTCTGCTAGGGTTTGCAAAAGGTAAAGAATGATAAAGAAAATGGGTCTTTGGGAGGAAATAAGAGAGATGGGCCAGATCATGAAAAAATTGAATTAGGCTGACATTTTGGTCTAGAAAATAGGCAATTATTGGCTCAAATTGATCCACTAAATGGGTTAAGAGAAAGCTGAAAAATAGAGTTTAAGGAAGAGCATACTTGGCTGCCACTTTGTACTTTAAAACATAGCACGTTTACTCTAATTGCAAGCCAAATATTAATGGAATAGCCAAAATGACTTAAACTGATTTCTTTCGAATTAAACCAATTTGAAGTAAGGTCGAGATGAAGTAATTATTTGGTTAATTAGCTAAATTTCTTGACTTAACAAAGTAAAATAATTATTTGCAAAAAAATGGACTAACTATAGTAATTTGAGTCGAGAATGACTTCATTTTGATAAAATAAAAATACATACTTAAATAAACGTTATTTTTGGTACAATAATGATTTTCAAATTAATAAATATAACTTAATGAAAATAATATGTAAACATTTATAAATAATATATGCTAGAGTATGTTTTGCCAAATGAAATGCAAAATAGCATCAAAATAACTTAGAAAATATTTTAGGTATGCAAAAAATGATTATTTCAACTTTGTTTGAAATTCAAGAAGCTTAACCAATTATATGAAATGTGGAGGGTCAAAATTGGGTGTCAACACCTTCCAAAATGAAAAACTCTCTTAAAACTAACCAAACACCTGGGAAACCATGTCACACACTCTTGCAGACCACAAATATCAAATACAACTGCGGGGAGGGGCAAAACAGTCAAAATGCAAGAAAATCTAAAAATCACGAGGATTATTACATTATCCACCATTAAAATACACGTTCATCCTCGAACGTAAGAGTAAGGAAGGTACCTGAACTGTCGAACAGCTGAGGATATCTACTCCACATATCTGACTTTATCTCCCAAGTAGCCTCATCAATCGGATGATGCTTCCACTGAACTTTCACTGATGCTATCTCTTTGGATCTCAACTTCCTAGTTTGCCAATCCAAAATAACAATAGGCTCTTCCTCAAAAGTTAGATTCTAATTCAAATCCACCGAATTCCAACTAATCACATGAGAACCATCAGAATGGTACTTTTTCAACATCAAAACATGAAAAATAGGGTGAACAGCTGAAAGACTCGGAGGCAAGGCTAAGTCGTAAGCTACCTCCCTAATAAACCGGAGAATCTCAAAAGGGTCAATGAACCTTGGACTAAACTTTTCCTTCTTCCCAAACCTCATCATACCCTTTTATGAGTGACACTTTCAACAAAACCCGCCCACCAACCATGACTCAAAGTCACGAACCCTCCTATCAGCATAACTTTTTTGCCTACTCTGGGCTTCCAAGAGTCGATCCTGAATTAACTTCACCTTATCCATAAAATCCCACAATAAATCTGTACCTCAAGACCTAACCTCAAAGGAATCAAACCAAATCACCAAAGATCGACACTTTATTCTATACAAAGCCTCAAATAGTGCCATTTGAATGTTGGAATGATAGCTGTTATTATAGGAAAATTCCACCAAATGCAAGAACTGGTCCCAATGACCACTAAAGTCAATCACAAGCTCGAAGCATATCCTCTAAAACCTGGATAGTCCACTCTGACTGACCATCTTTTGGAGGGTGAAAAGTTTTACTCATCTCCAACTGATTACCCAACTCATGCTGCATAGAACTCTAAAAGTGAGATGTGAACTGCGTACCCCTATCTGAAATGATGAAAATTGGCACACTATGCAATTGAACTATCTCTTAAATGTAGATCTTCCCCAACTTCTCTGCATTGTAGGTCACATTTACTGGAACGAAAAGAGCTGATTTGGTTAATCTATCCATAATTACCCAAATAGATTCAAACTTTCCCAAGGTCCGAGGCAACCCGACTACGAAGTCCATAGTGATACACTCCTACTTCCACTCGGGTATAGGCATCCTCTGAGTCATACCACTCGATCTCTGATACTCATAGTTCACTTGTTGACAATTCAAACACTTAGCGATAAACTCTACAATGTCTTTTTTCATTCTACACCACCAATAGTGCTTTTTCAGGTCATGATACATCTTGGATGCCCCCGGATGAATAGAATACCTCAAACTATGAGCCTCTTCCATGATGAATCTAGTCAAGTCACCCACTCTAGGAACACAAATTCGATCATTGATCCTCAGAATACCCTCCAGATCAAGAATCAATTTCTTAGATCCACCACTCAATACCTTATCCCGAATCATACACAACTTCTCATACTCAAACTACCTACCCTTTATTTGATCCCATAAAACACACCATACCTCAATACAACCAAGCACCCTACTAGGCTCAGAAATATCCAGTCTAACAAAGCTATTAGCCAAATGTTGAACATCCATAGCTAACGGTCATTCCTCAGCCACCAATATAACAAAATTACCCATACTAATCGCCTTCCTACTCAAGGCATCCGTCACTATATTAGCCTTACCTAGAAGATAAAGAATAGTCATGTCATAGTCCTTTAACAACTCTAACCACCTGTGTAGTCTCAAATTCAAATCCTTCTGGTTGAAGATATATTATAGGCTACGATGATCAGTGTATACCTCGCAATTAACTCCATATAAGTAATCCCACCACAGTTCACAACAAATACTACCGCAGCCAACTCTAAGTCATGAGTGGGATAGTTCTTTTCATGGGTATTGAACTGCCTCAAAGCATAAGATATCACCTTCCCGTTTGCATCAACACACCACCAAGGCCAACCTCCAAAGTATCGCAATACACAGTAAAACCCTCACCTTCCACGGGTAAGGTTAGAATAGGTACTGAAGTCAATAAGGCCTTGAGCTTTTGAAAACTCTCTTCACGCTCGTCGGATCACTGAAAATCCACATTCTTCTGAGTCAACTTGGTTGAAGGAGCTGCAATAGAAGAGAATCTATGCACGAATCGTCTATAATAACCAGCCAAGCCAATAATACTCTTAATCTCAGTAGGTGAAGTAAGTCTAGTCCAATCTCGAACTGCCTCAACCTTGGTCGGATCGACCATAATACTATCCTTGGAAATAACATATCCCAAAAATACCACGGAACTAATCCAAAACTCACACTTCGAGAACTTAGCATATAACTTCTCATCCCTCAACCTCTGGAGTATAATTTTCAAATACTTTATATAATCCGCCTCATTCTTGAAATACACCAAGATGTCATTAATGAACACAATCACAAAAGAATTTAGATACGTTGAAATACCCCATTCATCAACTCTATAAAAGTTGTCGGGGTATTAGTCAAACCAAAGGACGTCACCAAAAACTCATAATGACCATACCGAGTGCTAAAATCTATCTTAGGGATATCTGAATCCCTAATACTCAACTGATAGTACCCAGACCTCAAGTCAATCTTTAAAAATATGAAGCACCCTGAAACTGATCAAACAAATTATTAATGCACGGAAGAGGATACTTATTCTTGATGGTTACCTTGTTCCACTGTTGATAATCAATACACATATGCATAGACCCATCTTTCTTCTTCACAAACAACACCGGAGCACCCCAAAGAGAATCACTAGGTGTTATGTAACCTTTACCCAATAAGTCTTGAAGCTAATTCTTCAATTCCTTCAGTTTTGTCGAAGCCATCCTATAGGAGGGATAGAAATAGGCATGGTGCGTGGCTCCAAATCAATAGCAAAATCAATTTCCTTGTCCGAAAGGACACCTAAAAGATCTGTAGGAAACACATCCTGAAACTCTCTCACCACCCTCACAGACTCCAAAGAAAGTGAGTCAGCACTAGTATCACGCACATACGCCAAATATGAAAGTCACCATCCATTGAGCCAGAAGAAAAGAAATAACACTCTTAGGGTATGAACCCTGAGTACCCTTTCACTCCAATCTTGGCACCACTGGCATAACCAATGTAATAGTCTTGGCTTGACTATCCATGATAGCATGATGTGGAGAGAGCCGATCCATACCCAAAATGACATCAAAATCTACTATATCAAGGATAATCAACTTTACCCAGGTATCATACCCCAAAAGAGTCACAACACAGAATTGGTACACCTGATTCACCACTAAAAAATCACTTACAAGGGTAGCAACATAAATAAGCATAGCAAGTAACTCACATACCAGATCAATACCAAAGCAAAATATGCCGACATATATAAATAAGTAGAACTAGGGTTAAATAATACTGAAGTATGACGATGACAAACTAGGATGATACTTGTAATAACTGCATTAGAGGCCTATACCTTGGGTCTACCTAGGAATGCATAACAATCCCTGGACTTCACTCCTAACATCCCAAGAACCACCCCTACCACTCTGCGTACCTCCTCTAGTCAGTGGTGCCGGTGCTCTATAAGTCTGCATCTGATAACCCTGTTGTGGATGACCCTGCCCTCGTCTGGGTCAATATCTCATAATATGACCTAGCTTCCCACAATCATAGCATAGCATGTCTGAGAAGGGACGTTACAGCTGTCCAAAGGAACTGGAATGGCCACCATGACCTGAAGACCCTAAATGAGAACCTCTAGGCATCTGTCTTGAACTCTGGCCTCTCTGACCACTGTACCCTGAATAACTACCATCTGTAGCATTCTCCATGACCTGAAGACCCCGAATAAGAACCTCTAGGCATCTTCCCTGAACTCTGGCCGCTCTGACCACTGTACCCTGATTAACTACCATTTGCACCCTCCAACGCTACATGAACCGGTCTACCATGATGATAATGTTGGTTTCTACTTGAGAAGTCTCTGCCTCAAGATGATAGACCACTAAAACATCCATGGTTACGATCCCTCTTACCACTACCTCCATAAGAATCACGATGAATGCCCTCAATGCTCCTAGCATGATGCACTATCTGCTAAAAAGTACCCCCAGTAGTCACCAACTGTGCCGCATCCAACTGAAGTGGAGTAATTAATCCCTTTATAAACTTCCTAATTTGTTCCTCAATGGTGGAGGACCCAATCTTACAAATTTGTCAAACATCTTATGTTCCTCAATTGTCATCACCGGCCTAACCACAACCAGTGGAGTAACAAGTCTGACTAGTAACACATCAATGCAGGGAGCCACAATAGCAGGCTGTGCTCCAGGAATCTGAAAACCCCGAACTGGCACTCTCTCGGGAGGCTGAACTCCATCTCTAGTCTGTGACCCATCAAGAATGACAGGTAGAGCCTTGTCTGAGACATACCCTCCAAATAACTCAAAAGTTGAATCATGATATCTTGTAGAACTGGAGTAGCAATAAAACCCTATGGAACCTGCGCTGGCCCCATACTCTCAGGTTGATAGGCTGCATCCTTAAACTCAACCTCCAGCTCAGGGGATGCCACCCTAGCAGGCCCCCTAGCTAGAGTTTCCCCATGAGCTCTACCTCTGTCCCTGCCTCTGTCATGGCTGCGACCCCTGCCTCGACCCCTAGCCCCAATAGTGGGTGCCGGCTCATCAGCCTCGGTAGTAGAAAATTGTGTTCTCACCATCTATGAGAGAATGAAACACAAGTTTAGAATCTAAGGGGTGAACAAATTGCACGATATGGAATCGAGGAATAGATATTTCCTAAGAATGTCTTATAGGCTCCCGAAGATAGGTATGAATGTCAATGTACCAATCCGCGAGACTCTACTAGACACTTGCTCTTGTATTCATGAGACTGGTGAACCTAGAGCTCTGATACCAACTTGTCATGATCCAAAATCCTAAGGGTTGTGATGGCACGTACCCCAACCCAACCACGGTAGGTATGCCTAAACCAACACACGAAAGCAAGTTAAAATAAAGCAAAAAATAGCAAAACATGATAAATATTCAATAATAACCCCAAATTAGCAATAAACAAAGACGAAACCGAACAATAGATTCCAAAACATTCCAAGGACTTAGTTGTCACAAATACAAGAGCGACCTCTACATCCCAAAAATCAATACTATAATACAAAATGTCTGAAAGTACAAGAGACATAAATAAAGATAGATGAAGCTAGAATATAGAAAATGTTTGAAAGTAGAAGAGACATAAATAAAGATAGATGAAGCTGGAAAGACTCTGAACTCAGGAGCTCACCACAACTTCGAACACAATAGCACTGCACGATCTCTATCCACGGGGCTCACTCATACCAGGATATGCATCAAAAGGATTCAAAAAAGTAGGGATGAGTACGGTTCACTTGTACTCGGTAGGCATCATAGGTCGACCGAGCTCAAGCAGTTACTATATTGAATAAAGAATACTAAAATAACCTTGCATACAGAAAAGTCTCAGCAGTTCAACAGTAATAATAAGACAATATAACTCAATCAAAACAACAACCAAAATGATAATGCAATGCAATGATATGAGATAATATACAATGGCCAATGCTTACCGGTATACACCTTTCGAGCTTATATCGCTACAGAATAGGACCCATGGAGGACTCGCGAGGTCCATATACCCCATTCGGGATCCTCCATCGGACTGAGATAAATCAAGGACCATACATTCAAGTCCGGGATTCTTCATCTGACTGAATCAGTAAAAACATTTCATTTTCTTTCAAAAACCTGTATTTCCATCAGTACAGCTATCTAACCTATGAGATGAATGAATATGCATGATCACGAAATAATAACAAGCCAATTATACTAATATGATCAAAATCTCAGAATCGCAATAAGTTCATGAACACAGCTACGAGCCACAATCTCAATCCAGGAATCTAAGTTCCTTATCGCCCACACAGTAAAATCCCCAATTTGAATAATACAATGATAATTCAACTCATTTAGTACTCAAAACCATAATTTTACCCAACCCATACATGCTTTATATGATAAGTCTCCGCCCAAGCAAAGTCTAAAGAAAGTTAGTCATAACCTACCTCAAAGCCGAACAATAAAACTCTATGTGATCACACTTGAGCCTTTCCTTTACGAATTAACTCAGAACGCAATCACTTTACCAAAAATAAGTTCTACACGTAAAAACGAGTTCAACAATACCCATATAGCTAAGATTCTAAAAACCGGATCCAAAAAGTCAACCTAAAAGTCAACCCCAAGCCCCCAAGGAAAAATCAGAATTTTTATTATAAAAGTAATATACCCAAAGCTTAAGGAGTTCAAATATAAAATTTCATAAAAAATGGAGTTAATATCGAGCTTGAATTCATCAATTTAGCAAACTTTAACTTTATCGAGAAATCCCAAAATTCCAAGTTGAAAAATAATGATTTGAAGGTAAATTCATGAACTAATCATCGGGGAATGTGCAAAAGTAGTTTAAGAACATAGTCAAATGAAGAAATCTCAAAATTCCACTTTGGAATCTCCAAAAGTCGAGTTCTAGAACTTCAAAAATGAGATATGGAGTTATAGCTAAGAAAAAAGAATTTTTAAATCACTGGCAAGGATTTGCTCATCGCGATGAATGATCTAAGTGACCATCGCGATCGCGATCCCCTGCCTCGTGATCGCGATGAACAGTTTGTCCCTTAATATGTTATATATTTGAAAATACGTAAAAAGTACTATAAATTACAATAATTTAACAATTTAAAATATTTAAGAGACATATAAAAATCTGGTTGACTCTCAAAATTCTATAAGTGTCACATAAATTGGGATAGAGGAATAACATATATCATTTAAAAATGACATAAAAAGTACTATAAATCACAATAATTAACAACCTAAAATATTTAAAAGACATATAAAAAATTTAGTTAACTCTCGAAATTCTATCAGTGCCACATAAATTGGATAGAGAAAGTAATATATTTTATTTAAAAATAAGGTAAAAAGTATTATAAGTTACAATAATTAAGAACTTAAAAAATAAAAAATAATATATATATATATATATATATAAAGAATATATAAAAGGTTTGATTGACTCTCAAAACTCAATTAGTGCCACATAAATTGGGACAAAAGAAGTAACATATATTATCTGAAAATTATGTAAAAAAACATAAATCACATAATTAATAACTTAAAATATTTAATAATCATACAAAAATTTGATTGACTCTCCAAATTTTATTGTATCACATAAATTGGAATGAGTTTAAGTTTGAAGAAATGGTGACTGAAAATGGGAAAGAAGAAGAAAAAAATAAAATAAAAATTGGCTAAATAAGCCTCTCACTCGCGGCTAACGAGTGTATCACACTCACTATACCATATCAGCAAAAAGTGTCAAAGTGACACAATGAAATCCTACTTGAAGTGTTTAAAATGAACAAGACCTACTTAAAATGTCTAGGTCAAAATTGGTGTCAACTTTAAGGGATCGCCGATGGATTCCGCCTAATATAAATAATACAAAATAGGAATATTGAACATAAAATCAAGGAGCAATTTCAAAAAACTCTTAACTCCTTATAAGATTTAAGTTCTTAATAATCTTTTATCAAAAACTTGTATTTTATTTTTTAGAAAATAAATTTTAAAAAACTTGTCCCTTCAATTATTTAAATAATAGGGTTTTAAACAAAAAAAAATATTAGGTTCTTTGGAAGAAGAAAAAAATCAAAACAAATTAAATAAGAAAATAAGAGGGTTTCAAACACGCCCAAGCTTTTACCTTCGAGGCATCTAAATCTGAACTCTTATCCTTTGATTCAATAAAATTTTAGTCTTCGACACATCTAAACATTTAATGTGACATGTTTTCTATAAAAAGAAAGTAACTTTGGCGTTGAGGAGGACGGACGGCAAAAAGAAAAATAATTTTTTTTTATTTATATTCTTGTAATTTTCTTGTTAATGTCTCTTATTATTCATAAAAATAAGAAATACTTTCATAATTTTTCTCTCTGATAGATTTAAATACTTCATGGAGTAATATTTTTTTGTTAGAGTAGTTGATGAACCTTGATACATTTATATTTATAATACTACATATTGAAGCTCGTGCCCAGCACGGGCCCAATATATGTTATCTTTTTTATTTCAATTTATGTGATGCAGATAAAATTTGGAGAGTCAATCATGTATTTTCATGATTTTAAATATTTTAAGTTGTTAATTATTGTTATTTATAATATTTTTTATAACTTTTAGATAATATATGTGATTCTCTCTGTTCGAATTTATGTGGCACCACTATAATTTGGAGAGTCAATTCAATTTCTTATATAAATTTTAGATACTTTAAGTTATTAATTATTGTGATTTATGATACTTTTTACGTAATTTTAAGATAATATATGTTACTCTCTTTGGTCCCAATTTATGTGGCGCTTAAAAAATTTGGAGAGTCAATCATATTTCTTATATGTAGTTTGTAGATATATTAAATTTTATAGTATCTTCTACATAATTTTTAAGTAATATATGTTACTTCTTCTACTCTAATTTATGTGGCATTGATAAAATTTTGAGAGTCGATCAAATTTTTATGTCTTGTAAATATTTGAAGTTATTAATTATTGCGATTTATAGTACTTTTTGTACTAAAATAAAATTTAAAGCTTATATATCTAAATTTAGAATTTAAAATTTAGAAGTTTGAATCTCAAAATTCTAACTATACCACCACGTAAGCAAAAATTATATTTAAGTTTAATTTTTTATTTTTCAATTAAATTAAAGAACAAAGAGATTATCAATGAAGTCTATTGACAATTCTTTAATTCTAACTTTTTCACATGATATTCTACATATCTTTAGTTTAAGATCAGAAGATTTAAAAGTTTTTTTACTTTCTTAAATTTTGTCCCAAATTAAAATCAGATAAATAAATTAAGACAAAGAAAATATTTAAAATAAAAATAAATTAAAATATCATCTAACATTATATATAAATTACCTAAGATTAAGAATAAAATAGAGATAAGACCCAAGTACCTTTCTAAACTATATCCGAAGTTGCTATGACACACCTAAACTTTACAGTGGTCTTATAACCCCCTCCCCCCAACCAAAACTCATTTTTCTGAATTTTTGTGCTCCTTTTGTGCTGACATGGCTGCCAAGTCAGCACAAAAGGAGCACAAAAATATTATGTTACTTGGCAGCCACATCAGCAAAAAGGAGCACAAAAATACAGAAAAAATAAGTTTAGACGGGTAATAGGACTCTCGTAAAATTTAGGTATGTCATAGCAACTTCGAGTATAGTTTAGGAGGGTAATTGTGCATTATCTCAATAAAATAAGTAAAAACTACATAATTAATCAAACATCCTTACCATAACTACATAATATCCCACTACTTTAAAATAATTACATATATCTCACTAGATTGTATTTTTCATACCAAAACGTGTATCCCAACATACTCCTATTACTTCCCCCCAAATCACTCCTTCCCTCAAATCTCTCCAGCTTCTCCCTCAAATCTCTCTCACTAATCAAAATTTTCACAGATTTTATCTCGATATTTTGCTTCCACAAACTTTCATCGTCATCTCCAGTAGAGGAGAGAAAATTCATCGAAGCGGACAATGGTGAAGCTGTCCAGGCCAAATAGTGGTTGCGCCACCACCGTACACGATGGCAAGAATGGTTACAGATTCACCCGGGCTTGATTCCGCCATTGAAGAGACCTTTTAAGGTTTTTTTTTTCAAGATTCTCGGATTTTCAGACACCCATTAACAACATACTTCCATGGATAGCATTCAATCAAACCTTTTTGGGCAAAATCCAAAAACTCCCTTTTCAGATTTACCCATTAATTTTGAATGGGAAGAAGAATCCTTGGATCAAGAAACTACAGTATCTACTAAGGAAAAGGACACAAAATCAGAATGCAGAAAGTAGTCCTAGGAACACATTGCTGTCTAGGAACAATGAAGTGCCTTCTCCGACCTTTGTTCCGGCTGTTAGAGACTTTGAAGAAGAAGACTTTGCTGAAAATAGATCCAAATTTAGAAACGATCAAGTCAAAATGAATGAATTGCACAAAAATTTGAAATCAAGAACAAGGGACTCAAACCCAGATGTTATTTTCCAGTGTTACCAACTTGTTAGCATGTATCCAGTGTTATTTTCCATGTATCCAAGTATACATATATCTATCTGAGTTGTAAATGTGTAACTTTTGTAAATTTAAAGTTTCAAATCAAAACAAAGCAATACTTATCCAGGGATAACATTGTAAGCAAATCTTGTGTTACATGTATCCAAGATTAATTCATGTTAACATGTATCCCAATACTACTGCAACCTGCTATTTGAGATGTTGGTAACATGTATCCTTAACACTATTACAATGTATCCAAGCTTACAAACTTGTATCCAATATTAACATGTATCCAAGTATACCTATATCTATTTGCTGTTTAGATGGGTATCCTTAGATATTGGGAAGTATCCTTAACACTGTTATAATGTATCCAAGCTTATAATCTTGGATACAGTGTTAACAGTGTATCCAAGTATACCTATTGTTGTTTGCTGTTTAAATGTGTATCCTTAGATATTTGAGATCTATTATTACATGTATCTTGTATAATGGAGTTACTTGCTAGTTTGATGTGTATCCAAGTAATTTTAAATTGAAATTTGAATTTTCCAGTTATTTGTGGAGATGAGGATACTGCAGATTTACTCCTCATCAATTGTAAATCTGTTATTTCCTTTTAAAGCGCCCTAATAGTAATAGATTTACAATTAATGATTTACTCCTCATTAATTGTAAATATTTTATTTCCTTTTAAAGCGCCATAATAGAAACAGATTTACCATTAATGAAGAGGTTATATGTATTCAGGATACACGAAAATACAAAGGATACATGCCTTCCCTTTTTTAAACTACCGGGGAAAATGTAATATTTTAAAATAGTGGGATAAAACATAATTAGGGACCAAACTACTGTGTTTTATATTGTTTACACTAAAAAAAATAACACGAGAAAAGTGTTTGCTGAAGCACGACTTTAAATAGGGGGTATCTTGTGTTATTTTTTTAAAGCGAATGGGTATTGGCTGAATTATTACGGGAAGGGACATCTTGATGTAACTATTTTAGCTTTATGGTCTATTTAATGTATTTTTCCCAAAAAAAAATTGCGAGCTATTTGCTGGGATGGGGGACGGCATAATAGTTTGAGGGAGAAGAAAGAGGGGTGGGTTGGGGGATGGGGTGGTGGTGGTGGTGTAGAGAGTGCGACTTTTTTTTGATTATTTAAATATGTCAAAAGATAATTTTTCTTTATTTTATACTTAAAAAATTATTGTTTTATAATTATTTTAGATCAAATGGTACGTGTCTTTATTTAATTTGTTATTTTGCCATGTTATCCGTGTATGAATTTCACACGCTTTGGTTTTGAATTAATTGTCAGAAAACAAATGTTTAATAGGTATACATTTATTAAGATCGAAGTGTCTAAAAAGAAATAGGGTTCGTTGAAGTGTCCAAGCAGGGGCGAATTTAAGGCTAAAATGTGGGGCACGTGAACCAATGGTCACTCCATATAACTAGTTATTTTATGTATATATTTTTCAAAATTAGTATAATATTATTTGTTGATACCCATGCTATAAGAAGGCTAAGTAGTGTATTTGGCCTCAAGGTTAAGTTAATTAGCTTTAAGGACTAGGTTTCTATTCCCAACTAAAACATTTTTCTTTTATTTTTTTTTGTGGTGAACCCATGTTCTACAAATCCTAGAATCGCCTGTGTCCAAGTAAATTATATGGACAACTTTAAGGGGTCGTTGATGACTTAAAGCCGTAAGTTTAACTAAAAGTTAATAGTAGATGATGCATGAAAACATGTATCATCAGTGTATCAATTGAAAGTTTCGTTTGTTAATTAGTTTGTTATTTTTCAAGGTAAAAGTTGTATGCAAATTCGACACAATGTCCATGAGGAATAAATGATCAACTTCAATATATATATATATATATATATATATATATAGGTTCAGCACTTATAAGCTTCTTAAATACAAGACAGCAAAGTTTAGAAGAAAGAGAAGAAGGAATAGATTATATTAATCCCTTGCTTGTCTCATGGACAAATGTTCAAGGTCAAAAGTTAAAATTTGTTATTCAGACAAAGAAAGTTGTTCAGATGGTAAATATCCTCTACCTCTAATCTTGAGGTTGTGGGTTAAAATCACTTAAAACAAGAAAAAAAACTTGTTATTCCTGAAGTCTTGTTCATGTGATAAGCGGGGTCAAAAGTTTAAGAGCATTCACCGCCAAGGACATTGTTATAAATCACTTGTTAAATTGCAAGTAAGAAGTTAATATGAAATATAATATGATGAAGGAGGAGAAATAAAAGGTCAAAAGGAAAAATACAGACAATTAAGAGAGAAAATGATGAATTACCTAACTGTACTGTTGAGCCAGCAGAGAAGAGAATGGATATAAAATGAGAAGTGAAGTGAAGATGATTTCCATGGTATGGTACAGTAGCAACATCAAAATGACCTTCTGTATGAGACCTCAGAATTTATTAAAATTAAAGGAACACAGGAGAGGAATAGACCAGATGCACAGTACAGAAAACTCAAGAGTTCCAAAATAAATTACTCCATCTGTTTTAATTTGTTTGTCCATCTTTTCTTTATAGTTCGTTTTAAAAAGAATACTGCAATTCCTTAATTTCAACTTTTCATATGACAATATGACATGTAAAAGATAATTCTCTCGTCCTGTATTAGTTATCCACTTTTTTCTTTTATACGTCACTTAAAAAATCATAAATAAAGACAATAGTATTACTAATTTATCTTTTAAGAAACTTTGTTTGGAACTTCACAAACTTGTTATCACTTAAAAATAATAATTGTAAAGGTAAAATAAAAATAATTAATTAATTCTATCTTGATTTTGTGAATTAACAAGTAAATTAGGATAACTATTTTTAGTAATGTGGATAACTAACATGTGGACAAAGGTGTTGTATTTCAAAAATTCTCTATGGCTTCTAGATTGCAAGCAAACACTGAGAAAAGTTCCATTTATATCACTCAAGTGATTGATGAGGTGAGAAATGAAAGTGTGAGGGGGGTGGGGGGTGATGTGAATTGCTATTTTTCATTTTTCTGAGTTGACTGTCTGTGAGGATCAGTCGACTGCCAAGCAGATAATATAGTTAAGTAAGAAGACAAGAATCTGAATGCTGTGAAAATAATTGACACTAGATGTTTTTATACTGGTTGAGATCCAGAGTGGATCTTAATCCAGTCTCTTTGGGTTGCAAGGGAGTTCTCTACTAGTTCTTTTTGGTTGTACAAACTTTGAGAGTATAGTTCCAATGTCTACACTCAATATTTTTTTTTTCTCTTTTGATACAATGCCTCACCAACTATATTTTTTTCTCTCCTCTCTTTTTCAGTACACAGTAAAACACAAGGTAAAATAATCTTTAAGAAAAATAGAGCAAAGAACTTGAGATGGTAGAGACGATTTGTATATTTGCTTCTTCAATCTTCAAAGGCTTTATAAGAGATGAGTTAGCCATTGGAGAAGAGCTTTGATAAAGAAGACAACCCAAGAGATTTGATCCTTGAAAAAGAATATGAGCGATCCTGTTTTCAAGAAGAAGCGTGGACTGATGGACGTCCCTTCAAATCAACATTAACTCTTGATCTTTT
The DNA here is from genome assembly GCA_003996215.1 of Jaltomata sinuosa. Lineage (NCBI taxonomy): Eukaryota > Viridiplantae > Streptophyta > Magnoliopsida > Solanales > Solanaceae > Jaltomata > Jaltomata sinuosa. The sequence continues at coordinate 34,694 of QJPP01004428.1, forward strand.
TCCTTTCTTGGCGACGAGCAATCTTTGACTTGTTTATGCTGCTTGATTCAATCTTTTCTGATAAGGATTTCTTCCTTTCTTAGAGACGAGTAATTATGACTTATTAATGTTGCTTGATTTGAATCTTTCCAAGAAATATTTCTTGGTACTTCATTCCTTTCTTAGCTTCAATCTTCTTAAGCTTTCCTTCTTGACTTCAATATTCCAAGGGCTGTGATAGTGACTTATTTGGTAAGTCAGTTGTCCTTGTGATACACATGTTGCTTTAGTCTTTGTCTCTTATTTTCCTGCACATATAAATTGTCACTTATTAAAACAACACTAACAATCTCCCCCTTTTTAATGATGAATTTTTTTAGCATTGTATATGTAGTCAACTTCCCTGTTTTAGTAGATGTGTTAGCTCCCCTTGCATAATTGACTGAATGCTCCATAGTCGACTATGTGTTTTGCATTATTTAGTCGACTAGACAATGCTCCCCCTGCCTATAGTATTTCTTCCCTTTGGCATCAATCAAAAAGGAAAATACAAGCAAGGAAACACAACTAAATGCAATCCATTCATGTCAAAACCACAACAAGGATATAAAAGAAAAATATTTCAGGCATAGAACCAGAGAAAAGTAACCAAAGTATGAGCTTATGCTCAGTTACATGCCAAAAAAACATAGCAAAATATTGTTTAAAAGAGTCATAAAAATAACTAAGGAGCAGGGGCATCGAGATGAAAACGAGAGAAAATACGTCAGAGTATTCACAGTAGGCTTCCTTTAAGTTGGTAAACTGATTTGCAATAGAAGTGGAGAGAATATCCGTGCAGGTCTGAATTTGAGTAGCCAATTTTATTGCCTCCTTGATCACTTGATCAAGATTGAGACGTATATGAACAACATTAGTTCCTGTTTCTTTTGAGACGACTATTACCTTGTCCAATTGAAGGTGAGTAGAAAATAGGAGGTCCTTGAGATCATCAAGCTTAGATTCCACAACAACCAATCTATCAAGTACGTCATTGGAGTTGGATGGACCAGGGTCTAGAGGAGAGGAACCAACGGGGTGCGAAGGGGCAGTAGGACAACCTTCAGTTTTGAGAACCCATGAATTGCCAGAATGAATGTAACCCATGCTAACGAAGGCCCTGGAGTTATAACACTTCTTGATAGGAATGAAAGAGAATCCATTTAGACAAATGTTGTTGGCTTAAATGATTCGAGTGATTAGAAGTCCATAAGAAAGACTGGAAGGATCCAAAGCAGAGTCAATCATGAAATTGAGGATGAAGGAGGACAACTTAATTTTTCAATGGGAGAGAAGGCAGTAAGTAAGCAAAGTATCCCATTGAGATAGGGTGTAATGAGACCCAACACGAGGAAGAATGGTGGTGAAAACTATGTGAGAAATCACCCTAGTTTCAAGAGACAAATCTTTAAGACCAAGATGAGAAGGTAAATTCTCAGAGAACTCTAAGGAAATAAACACTTTGCCTGATCAAAAGTGAAATCAAAATCAGAGGGCCAAGGATTTTTTGAAGAGGTAGAATAGCCAAAGCAGTAAATACATAAGATAACATCAAACACAACATAATCAAGGAAGATACGCTTACCAAGAACTAGAGTCTCGAGTTCATCAGCTTTGAAAGATCTCAGACTTGCATAAAAGGAAAATTAGGGGTTCATACACCACTTTGTGAGTGGAAGAGAACAAGTTCATCCACCCTTGTTCTTCAAAGAATGGCTTGATGGGGCAATAAAGAGTTTTGAGTAAATTGAGATCAACAATACAGTCATGCACGAGGATTTTCTCCTTAAGAAAGTGAAAAAAGGTATCATGGAGGGTCTCCAAAAATCTACTTTGACATCAAGAGAACTATCAAAATCAAACTTAACCTTCTTTTTAGAACTGCCAGAGTCATCAAAGAGTTTAGAGTATTTCCCCAAAAGAGGATGGTATGAGTCATAAGAAAATTGGGAAAGGGATTGTTCTGAGCAATCTGAATCCACATGAACAGGTGAAGAGTCTTTCCCTTTTCCTTTGAGATGGGAACTATCTTTCTAGAGATTTTGAGGGAGAATTTTTGTTTTTTGCCATTGAAGGAGTGAGGGAGAAGGTTGAGAGAAGAAGGGAAAGAAGGAAGGTTTTTTAAGAGGGTGAAGAAGAAGAGGAGTTGTTTCAGAGTTCAAAGTACACAAGTGAAGGGACTTGTGACTGAAAAAGAAGGAAGGGGAAAAGGCGCCATAATTACTTCTCAAAAGACGCGTCCTGATGAAATTGTTATCATGAGAAAATAAGGCAAGAAAATCAATTCTAATTAAAGATAATTAATCACATAGGTCAGTAACAAAGAGTTTCACACATAAAAACATTATGAAATTAAAGGATTAGAGACAATGCCAAGAGATTTTCGAAGAAAATAAATTTTTTCTTCTAGCAAGGATTTTATAAAAATATCAGCTAATTGAAACTCAGTGCTAACAAATAATAATTCAATGTCACCATTTTAAATATGATCTTTAATAAAATGATGCTTGATATCTATATGCTTATCCCTAGAATAATGCACATGATTTTTAGATAAATAAATAGCACTAAAATTATCACACATAATAGGCACATGCTTAAAAGATAGTTCATAATCACTTAATTAATGAATCATCTAAAGAAATTGAGAACAACATACACCAATAGATATGTATTCAACCTCAGTGGTGGAGATAAAGACATAATTTTATTTCTTGCTATTCCAAAAATTGACAGCCTTTCCAGAAGTTAGCAAGTTTCACTTGTGCTTTTTCTATCATTTTTGTCTCCTGTAAAATCTGCATCTGAGAAACCTTTAAGCAAAAAATCACTTTTACTAGGATACGATAAGACATAGGAGATGGTGCCCAAAAGATATCAAATAATATGCTTAACAGCAGTCAAATGAGATTCTTTGGGAGCTGACTAAAATCTTGTACATTTGCATACGCTGAACATGATATCAGGTCAACTGGCATTGACATAAAGTAAGGATTCAATCATACCTCAGTAGTTTGTTTTATCTACTGGTTTACCTTCATCATCAGCATCAAGATTGCAAGTGGAACTCATTGGAGTTTCCAAGGACTTGGCTTCACTCATTTCAATTTTTTGGATGAGTTGCTTTGTATACTTACTCTGACTGATGAAGATGCCTTCAGTCGACTGATGGATTTGTAATCCCAAAAAGAAGATCAACTCAACCATCATACTCATTTCATATTCACTTTGCATTAAATCAGATTTTTTTTACATAACCCAGCATTAGTATTTCTAAAAATAATATCATCAACATAAATTTGAATAATAAAATTACCTGAGGAATTTTTTTTTTGATAAAAAGGGTAGTGTTAATTTTTACTCTAGAAAAATCATTATTCATTAAAAGATTATTCAGATGGTCATACCATGACCTGGGAGCTTACTTAAGTGTGTACAGAATTTTTGATAGTTTAAATATATGATAAGGAAATTATGGATGCTCAAAGCCCAGAGGTTGTTTGATAAAAACTTGTTCTTCAATAAAGTCATTTAGAAAAGCACTTTTGATATCCATTTAAAATAATTTAAAACCTTTATGAGATGCATAAGCAAGTAAGATGCGAATAGATTCTAACCTTGTAATAAGAGCAAAAGTTTCATCATAGTCGACTTTCTCTTGTTGAGAGTACCAGTGGGATACTAGACGAGCTTTGTTATGAATAACTTCTCCTGCTTCATTTAGTTTATTTCTGAATACCCACTTTGTTTCAAAAATGGAGGTCTTTTTCAGGCTTGGAAACAAGTGTCCAAACTCACTTTTTTCAAACTGTTCTAATTCTTCTTGCATGGATTTTATCCGGTGACTGTCATTTAGTGCTTCATCTACCTTTTTTGGCTCCAGTTGAGAAATAAGGGCTACATTTCCTTTTCTTGAAGCTCTTGTTTTTATTCCTTCTTTTGGATCGCCAATAATAAATTTCTTGTGATAGTCTGATTTACTTCTCCATTCATTTGGAACAGTCTTAACAACAAATTGATCCTTCTGTTCTTTAGCTGACTTAGCTGAATAGTCGACTTTCTTGGATGATGATACTTTTAGCTCAAGTCCTTCATAATTATCTATACTCTTCACTTTCTCAAAAATGTGAATAGTGTCATAAAAAATTACATAAATAGATTTTTCAATGCATGAAGTATGTTTATTAAAAATTCTATAAGACCTGCTAGAGTTTGAGTAGACAAGAAATATACCTTCGTCACTTCGAGGACCAAACTTACCAATATTATATTTACCATTGCTATGCACAAAGCACTTGCACCCAGATGGATGAAAGTATCCAATGTTAGGTTTCTTATATTCCATAACTCATAAGGGGTTTTCTTCAGTATTGGTCTGATCAAACACCTGTTAAGAATGTGGCATGCATCACTTACTGCGCTTCTGCCCAAAAAAATAATGAGGAAGGGAATGTTCACATATCATGGTACGTTCCATATCTTGAAGGGTCCTATTTTTTCGTTCAACAACACCATTTTGTTGAGGATATTTTGGTGATGCGAAGTTGTGAGAGTATCCCTGTTCATTACAGAAGATTTCAAAGGCCTTGTTTTCAAATTCTCCTCCATGATCACTTCTTATGGAAGTGATGAAGTAGTCTTTTTCCCTTTGTACTCGTTCATAGAAATACTCAAAGTTTTTCAAAGTATCATCTTTGTTAGATAAAAATATAACCCATGTGAAACGAGAAAAGTCATCAAACGAAAGTGTACCTTTTTTCTGCAATACTTGCAGTTCTAGTAGGACCAAAGAGGTCCATGTGAAGTAGCTGCAAAGGTTTAGAAGTAGATATAATATCTTTTACAGGAAAAGAGTTTCTAGTTTGCTAACCAAGTTGACAGTCATCACAAATGTGATTCTTCTTGTAATATAGTTTGGGCAGCCTAAGAACAAGATCATGTTTGGCAAAATTCTTTATGAGACGCATGCTAGTATGATTAAGTTTTTTATGCCATATCCAAGGATCTTCTGAGATGGATGATAAATAGATGTATTGTAATACCCCAGAACTTTCAAGCCCAGACTTAGCTCAGAAAGCCAGAAGAAATTAATTTTTCCAACTGTTAGTCATTCCATGAGTCAAATCCATGAGCCGTGGAACAGTCCACGACGTGGAACTCATATCAAAGGCCAGCCCCTCTAAAGCCAAGTTCACACATAGTATTCACAAACCATGGAATTTTCCATGAGTCATGAACCACACTCGTGGAACCAATTCCAGTAGCTTAGAACAAGTGCCCAGGGTCCATGAGTGGGATCCACGATCCGTGGAAGTTTCCACAAGTCGTGGAACCCATCCATGGAACCCCTTTCAAGTAGTTCAGCCTAAGGGTCCCCAGGATCCACGAGTGGGATCCATGAGCCATGGAAGTTTCACGAGTCGTGAACCATACTGGTGGAACCCATTCCAGTAGCTCAGATTTCCTGCTCAGGAACCACGATAGGCTTCCATGGAAGCCATCCGTGGAACCTGAGATGCGAGTTTTTCAGCAAATTTTAAGTTAATTTCTCAGGGGAAATCCAGAACTTTCCTTCTAATTTTAGATCTGACTATAAAAAGTCTTAGGCTTATTTTATTTAGGAAAAATCCCAAAACAAATCAGTTTCCTCTCAAGTCAGTTCTCAAGCAAAAATGAGCATTCTTCTCCAAAATTTCAGACCTAGGGCTTTCTCCTCCATGCTTCGACTTCAAATTTTCTTAAAGAATATCCTTCTACCAGGTATGTGGGAATTCAATAAGGCCTTAGTTTGACCTTATGCCCAAAACCCTCAGACTTTTTCAATGATTTTCATGAACTTCAAAACTAGGGTTCTTGTCCTTTTATGCAGATTGATTTAGAAATTCATGCTCATGATTCACATATGATTTTCATACTATTTTAATGAACATATACTGATTTTTATTGAATTGCTTAGACATTTAAAAAGTTTTGAGAAATCAAGGACTTAGCCCTAAATTACATCATTTTTCTAAAAGTGTTAGCTTTCTCCAAGACTTAACCTAAGATTATTAGTATGAGTTCTAAAAACATAATTTAACCAGATTTTAGTCTACTACAACATTTCAGAATTTTTTTTAGAGATTTTAGACTAGTCTAGTCCTGACTCATCAACTCAAGATTCCAGTTTTAAAATGAGCTATTAGTATTCAGTTTGGGAGTAGTATTTAGCACTGAGTTAGACCAGGGTTTAGCGTATCCTTAAGGTCCTAAAACTACGTGCTAGCGTAGGTTTATAAGTCCCCTCTATTGGGCATCAGATTTAGTGATCACGACATAGTCCTGCCTTTATACCCTGACAAGGTATATTGGGTCCTCTCGATGGGGCGTATACATCGGACTCTACGTTTGGCTCACGTGATTTATGTCGGTTAATAGACTCTCTCACAGTATTAGTTTCAGTAAGGTACCTCAGGCCCACAACTTATATTTATTCTCAGCCTTCGACATGTTTTCAATTTACTCTTGCATTTTCAGCTAATTATGCATGCTTATATTTTGGGCCTATGTACTGCAGTTTAGTTTAGTTTACAGCATGTCAGTATTTTAGCATATTTATATTTCAGTCAGCCTTGAATATCCCTAATGCTCAGTACATTCAAAGTACTGACACATACTCTATGTGCTGCATCCTATCATGATGCAGGTTCAGGTTTTCAGCTTCAGCCTCGTGATTAGCTAGCCCGATGCCACATCAGCGACAGTCAGTGATAAGTCCTCATCATCCGAGGACATATCTTTTACATGCTTTTTGAGTTAGATAGTTTGTCCTTACTTTCAGTATTTGGAGTTAGCTGGGGGCTTGTCCCAGCAACTAATCAGTATTAGAGGCTTTCAGACATAGAGTCAGACTTCAACTTATGTAGTTCAGTTGATTTTCAGACAGACTATCATTTCAGATATTTTAGATTCATTATTCCATTCAGTTATGATTTATTCAAAATGCTTCTGTTTGTTTAGAATTATATTCAGTATGCTTATGATATGCCAGTTTCAGGGTTAGCTTGAGGTCATTTGTGATCCTAGGTCCCGTGTTATATTTAGGGGCTAGCCTCGAGGCGTGACAAACTTGGTATCAGAGCATCAGGTTTAAGAGTCCTAGGGTGTCTGAAATCCACACTAAGTAGAGTCTCTTTTATGGGTGTGAAGCGCACCACACTTATGAGGGAGAGGCTATGAGGTGTTTAAGAAAAAACCTCACTTCTTTCATTATCTTTACCATGTGATAAAGTCTAGTTCAGTATCTCCTCTAATCTGTTCGTTATGCATTTCAGAGCATGCCTCCTCGCAGATCTAACACCCGTAATGCTAACGCTAATCCTCTAGCCTTGAACCATGAGGTTATGAATGCAAAGTTCCATAATGCAATCCAGCTTGGCTCAGACCGTAGCCAATCAGGCTAATCAGCAGGCCCCAGTTCTTGCAAACCCCACTGGTGGATCAGCTATAGCCCAGGTTTGAGATTTTATTCGCATGAATCCGCTAGAGTTTCTTAGGTCAAGGGTTAGTTAAGACCCATAAAATTTCATTGACGAGATCAAGAAGATTCTTGAGGTAATGCAAGTGATTGGTACTGATATCGCTGAGTTAGCATCCTATCAACTCAAGGATGTGGCTCATATTTGGTTCACTCAGTGGAAAGACAACAGGGGTGTAAATACAACTCCTGCGACATGAGATTGTTTTACTGGAGCTTTTCTGGATAGGTTATTCCCGAGAGAGTTGAGAGAGGCTAAGGCCCATGAGTTTATAAATATGAGATAGGTATCAATATCGGTCCAGGAATATGGGTTGATGTTCACTCAGCTTTTTAGGTATGCCCTATCTATGGTGGCTGATTCGACGACACAAATGGGAAAGTTCTTATATGGGGTATCCGACTTGGTGAAAACAGAGTGCAGAACTGCTGTGTTATTAGGGGATATGGATATCTCTAGACTGATGACCCATGTTTAACAAGTTGAGGAATATAAGCTTAAGGAGATGGCTAAAGATAGTAAGAAGGCTAGGACAGGCAACTATGAATATTCTCAGCAGAGGTCGGGCGGTGGAAATCGCTCACAGTTGCAGTAGAGGTCTTCAGCCCCAGCACCCTCATCAGCTAGTGCTCCGTCTCCCAGGCCTCAACAAGATCAGAAAACGTGAGCACCAGGTTCTAAGTCTTAGGGAAGTATTTTGGGTAACTGCACTTTTCCATCCTACCCCAAGTGTTGTAAAAATCATCTAGGTGAGTTTCTTGCTGGCAGAGAAGGGTGCTTTGGGTGTGGTCAGATCGACCATAGGTTGGGAGGTTGAAGATAGACACAATAAAGCTGAATCAACAAGATTTTCATGCGAATAGCAATAAATCCACAGAGTATCAAAGAGCGAGGAACTATGATATAACTGGTATGCTGCACCACTATATTCACGAGCCATTCCAGAACACAGGCCAAAAGAAAGCGTGTTAAGATTTTCTAAAACCTAGTCATCAAACATTTGTTCCTTCATCTTCTCGATTAGATTCTTAACAGTACTTTCTCTACCTCCCACATGGGAAGAACCTGCTCCACCAGTACTAGATTCTATCACCATATTCTGTTTCACACAAGGAGAATCACAGCACAAGGATTTTTTCCAAAGGACTTGCATAAATGCTCGTCCAAGATTTTTTAAGACATTAGGACACATGGTGAACGTTATGAGATTAACAAGTGTCAAACTGTCCAATACATCATAGAATACAAAAATTCTTGTAAATTTGGGATACGTGGGAAGAAAATGTGGACCAGGGTCAAAGGGAAATAATTCTAAGGCAAATTCAACTTGTGGAATTGACACAACTAGATGCTCCTGGACAAAATAATAGAACATAGCATAGAAAGAAACCATAATCCAGTTCACTTTATTCTCACACAAGTAGCTATTAAAGAAATTTAATGTACCAACATATGGATGAGCTATTTGGTCAAACACCCTAGCGGTAGAGTCTATTCGAGAGAACTCTACACATTCAGTATCCAAATTTAGTGGAACACCGGATTGCCTAAGCCAAAACTCTAATACAAATGATGGAGAAACAGACTCATCGGGATCAAATGGAAAGTCTAATCCAAATTGATCAGGTGGAAGTTGATACAAGGATAATGGAAGTTTAGCATGATCAGGTTCACTTACATAAGAAAATATACCTCTGTTGTGACTACAAGCTAGTAGCATACAAGGAAGTGCAAGGAACAATTCGTCAAACTTGACAAGGTTACTATAATCACACTTAACTATGGAATTATGTGAAACAATTCGTCGAACAAATGAGGTTCAGGTTTGACTAAATCATTCTTCACTAAATCTACAACTCCTATGTTAGCGAACAACTTGAGGGCATAGATTTCTGAGACCTCCTTGAAGGTTTCACCAATCAAATCATATGGAAGGGAAGATAAAAGAACTGGTGTATGGGTTTGGTCATCACATGCCTGAAGTAAAGGTTGAACGAATTCATCAATAGTGTTCGAATTGACCGAGAGATCTTCAAAGACATGAGCAAATTTGTCCAAAGGCATTGCCTGAGTGACCCGATTCACATTGCTTAAAGTTTCAAATATCTGAAGATGTACCTTGGAATTATCCGCAGTGCTTGAGTTACTATTGGCCAAATCAAGAGAAATCTCTCTGCTAACCACAGTAGTAGTACTGTCCATTGCATCTTCTGTGTTAACCTCTTGCACTATTATTGGTGGCAAGCCTGTGAGGTTGGATATACTGGAAGTTGAGATCTGCATTTTGTCGAGTTTATGAGATATGACTGAATAAGTTTCCTGCATCTTTTGTAGCAAGGAATGAATATTTGTACTGTGACTCTGCACCATAGAAGACTCAGTGGAGGTTCATTTTCGAAAGTGCAGTGCTAACTTCTCAGTGAAATTCTTCCAATCCCAAAATTATTTTTTGCGATACATCCAACGGAACCAGTCGAGTGCTTCATCATCTAGATATAAGAAAGGAAGAGACAATGAGTCCTTTTCTGGAAGCCAAGGTAAGCAAAGTATCGTTCGGCCTGAAAAATCCAGTTCTCTGGATTGCCACTATTGAATCGATTGAGTACCATTGCTTCCATAAGATTGGAGTAAGAACAATGAAAGCACCAATGTAACAACTCAAGTTACCAACTTAACACTGATATGTATTGGGAACATAAATTACAACTGCAAAATGAGAACAACAAGCAAATAACGACTACAGTCCTTAAGGAAATTAAGAAGAATTAACCCTAGAAGAAGGACAAAAAACACAATAGAAGAATGGAGATGAGAAAGTTTCAGACATCATAGAAAGGTGATGAGAGAAACGATAGTTCCTTCACAATATGCATCCAATTGTTATGTCTAATCCCTTGTCCTTTTAAATCAGTTGCTATTTGGACCAGGATCCCAAATAAAACTCTCTAATATTTTACTCGGCCTAATAATTACAATTGAATTAATCTCATTCACCTTTTCTAGCCCATAGTCCCTTACGAAGACAATTTGGTTCACAACAGGTAGTATTTATGAAGTTTATTTGATGTTGTAATGGAGTATTTCCTAGGAGTGGATCTTTAAAATGATATTTTAGATAAAAAAGAAGGTGAATGGTGATGGGTTGATATAAAAGGAATTGTTTTGAGTTTTTATTGATTTCAGTTGACTTGATAACTTAATTGTTGAACGATAAAATATAGTTTGACCTATTGGGAAATATAGGAGCATATCTTGGATATGTTGAGGGCGTTTGAGCATCAGATCACAATTTAGAGTTAAGAGTGACGAAAGTTAAAGCTTATTATTCTTGAGAGATTTCTTCTGAATGCGTGATTTGAATTAGTACATGAGATTATTTATAAATGTGCTTCATATTTGTTCGTGTTAGATTTAACAAGATTCTTGGTGAACTAATGTGAGCATTTGGAAGAAAGGTAATTTTTCTTTGGCAAAAAATGTCAAGGTAATAAATTTGTAGTAGAAATTTTGGCAACCATTAAATGGTTTCACATGGTGAAGCTTGATATTTGCTATATAGTAATGTCATGGATGATATCAAGAGGAAGAATTCACTCCTATAAATAGGCAGCTCTTGATTCATTTGTAACACACCTCTCACTTTTCTTCTCATCTTCTAAGGTATTTAATTCTACTTTTTCTCTTGTAGTATTTCAGTTATATTCTTTTGGAGTGGAATAGAATTGGGGTTGATTGTGTTCGAGGACTAGGAAGAAAACAAAGTTTTACCGAACCTCATAAATATTTGTTGTTCTTGTTTATTATTGTCTCATTTACAATTTATTAGCTGTTTTTAGATATTTAGTTGTGATTTAATCACTCTCTAGATATTCGACTTCTACAATAATTGATATTAGAGCTAAGGTTTATCTGAGTATGCTTTGTGATTGCAACACAGTTTGAACTTCTAGATAAAAAAAGAATTACTTTGGTGCTTTGTATTATTAGCTAATAAATAATATTTGTAGTAGAAATGAAAGACAAGAAAAGTAAAGAGTCCACATCGAATGTAAATAATACGTCGTCGTTGGCATCTTCGCTTATGACAAGAATTGTGTCAAATATGAAATTTACAGTTGAAATCTTGATAAGTTGGGACATTTTGAGATATGGCAAGGCGAGGTTCTTGATGTCCTTTTTCAACAAGGACTGTTGCCATAGAAGAAAATAAACTAGATAGTATAGGAGAAGAAGATTGGAAGATTATCAATTGTATTGTTTGTAGTACTATTTGATCTTATCTTGCAAGAGAACAAAAATATCCATACACAAAGAAAACTTCTACAAATAAATTGTGGAATGCATTGGAGGATGAATTCTTGAAGAAAAATAGTCAAAATAAACTTTACATAAAAAGATACTGTTACACTTCGCATATGTTCCTGGTACCACAATGAATGATCATATCACAAGCTTTAATAAGTTGGCGACAAATTTGAAGAATGGATGTGACTTTTACTGATGGAAATATGACCTTAATATTTTTAAGTTCACTTCTCGACGAATTTGAGCACCTCGAAACTACTCAACCTCATAGAAATGATGAAGTACCTCTCAAAGAAGTTTGTTTAGTGTTATACAATTATGAACACATGAAGAGAGAGAAACAAAAAGGTGGAGAAGGAGAAGCATTGGTCGTGAGAGGTCATTCTTAAAATCAGATGACAACGAAGAAAGGAAGATCCAAGTCAAATCCAGACCCAACAAAGATGAATATGACTTTTCTCGAGAAAAAGGACATTGGAAGAAATATTGTCCAAAGTTGAAAAGGGCCAAACCTAACAATGAGAAGGATGTTATGGATTCAAATATAGCTGATTGTGATGACTCTGATTTTTCACTAGTTACAACGGAGCCATCCAAATCATCTGATGTATGGTCGATGCACTTAATTTGTAGCTATCATATGTGTCCTAATCGACACTGGTTCGCTGATTTACAAGAATAAGAATGTGAAGTTATTCACACAGTAAACAATAATCCTCTTACCAGATATGGTATTGCTTCAATCCGATTATGGAATCATGATGGATTTAGGAAAACATTAACTAATGATCAATACATACCAAATTTGAAGAAAAAATTCATTTATGTAGGGATCCTAGAGTCAAAGGGGTTCAAAGTCATTACAGATAATGGGTAGTGAGAATATGCTCTGGTGCACTAGTGGTAATGAAGTGTAACACACCAGAACTTCCAAGCCCAGACTTAGTTCAGAAATCCAGAAGAAATTAATTTTTTCAACTATCAGTCATTCCACGAGTCAGATCCACTAGCTATGGAACAGTCCATGAGTCGTGGACTGGACTCGTGGAACTCAGGTCAGAGGCCAGCCCCTCTGAAGTCAAGTTCACGAACAGGGTTCACAAACCGTGGAATTTTCCATGAGTCGTGAACCACACTCGTGGAAGCAATTCCAGTAGCTCAAAACAAGTGCCCAGGGTCCATGAGTGGGATCCACGATCTGTGGAAGTTTCCACGAGTCGTGGAACCCATATGTGGAACCCCTTTCCAGTAGCTCAACCTAAGGGTCCCCAGGATCCACGAATGGGATCCACGACCCGTGAAAGTTTCCATGAGTCATGAACTACACTCGTGAAACCCATTCCAGTAGCTCATATTTCCTGCTCAGGAACCATGATAGGGTTCCACGAGCCGTGGAAGTTTCCACGAGTCGTGGAACCTGAGATGTGAGTTTTTCAGCAAATTTTAAGTTAATTTCTCAGGGGAAATCCAGACCTTTCCTTCTTATTTTACCTCCGACTATAAATTGTCTTAGGCTTATATTATTTAAGAAAAACCCCAAAACAAATCAGTTTCCTCTCAAGTCATTTTTCAAGCAAAAAGGACCGTTCTTCTCCAAATTTTCAGACCTAGGGCTTTCTCCTCCAAGCTTCAACTTCGATTTTCTTGAAGAATCTCCTTCTACCAGGTATGTGGGAATTTAGTAAGGGCTTAGTTCACCCTTATGCTCAATACCCCTAGACTCTTTCAATGATTTTCATTAACTTGAAAATTAGGGTTCTTGTCCTTTTATGCAGATTGATTTAGAAATTCATGCTCATGATTAACATATGATTTTCATACTTTTTTAATGAACATATACGGATTTTTATTAAATGTATTAGACATTTACAAAGTTTTGGGAAATCAATGACTTAGCCCTAAATTACAGCATTATTCTAAAAGTGTTAGTTTTCTCAAAAACTTAACCTAAGATTATCAGTGTGAGTTCTAACAATAGAATTTAGCCAGTTTTAAGTCTACTATAGCATTTCAGAAGAAAAAAACAAAGATTTTAGACTAGTCTAGTCCTAACTCAGGAACTCAGGATTCCAATTTTAAAATGAGCTATTAGTATTTAGTTTTGGAGTAGTGTTTAGCACCGAGTTGGACCACGGTTCAGCGTACCCTTAAGGTCCCAGAACTACATGCCAGCGTAGGTTTATAAGTCCCCTATGTTGGGAATTAGATTTAGTGATCACGCCATAGTCATGCCTTTATACCCTGGCAAGGTATATTAAGTCCTCTTGATGGGGCGTATATATCATACTTCATGTTAAGCTCACTTGATTTATGTCATTTATTAGACTCTCCCACAGTATTAGTTTCAGTAAGGTACCTCAGGCCCACAACTTATATTTATTCTTAGCTTTCAGCATGTTTTCAGTTTACTCTTGTATTTTTAGCTATTTATGTATGCTTATATTTTGGGCCTATGTAGTGCAGTTTAGTTTACTTTACAGCATGTCAGTATTTTAGCATATTTATATTTTAGTCAGCCTTGCATATCCCTCATGCTTAGTACATTCTAAATACTGATGCATACCCTATGTGATGCATCCTATCATGATGCAGGTTCAGGTTCTCAGCTTCAGCCTCGTGATTAGCTCGCCCAGTGCCACATCAGAGACAATCAGTGGTGAGTCCTCATCATCTGAGGACATATCTTTTACATGTTTTTTAGGTTAGACAGTTTGTCCTTACTTTTAGTATTTGGAGTTAGCTGGGGGCTTGTCCCAGCAACTCATCAGTATTAGAGGCTTTCAAACATAGAGTCAGACTTCAACTTATGTAGTTCAGTTGATTTTCAGATATTTTTAGATTCATTTTTCCGTTCAGTTATGATTTATTCAAAATGCTTTCGTTTATTTAGAGTTATATTCAGTATGCTTGTGATATGCCAGCTTCAGGGTTAGCTTGGGGTCACTTGTGATCCTAGGTGCCATGTTATGTCTAGGGGCTAGCCTCAGGCGTGAAAAACTTGGTATCAGAGCATCAAGTTTAAGAGTCCTAGGGTGTCTGAAAACCGCAATAAGTAAAGTTTCTTTCATGGGTGTGAAGCGCGCCACAGTTATGAGGGAGAGGCTATGAGGTGTTTTAAGAAAAGCCTCACTTTTTTCATTATCTTTATCATGCGATGAAGTCTAGTTCAGTTTCTTCTCTCTAATCTGTTCGTTATGCATTTTTTATCATGCCTCCCCACAGAGCTAACTCCCACAATGCTAATGCTAATCCTCCAGCCCCAAACCATAAGGTTACGAATGCATAGTTCCATAATGCAATCCAGTTGTTGGCTCAGACCGTAGCCAATCAGGCTAATCAGCAGGACTCAGTTCCTACAAACTCCACTAGTGGATCAGCTATCGTCTAGGTTCAAGATTTTGTTCGCATGTGACTGGTAATGCAAGTAATTGGTACTGATAGCGTTGAGTTAGCATCCTATCAACTCAAGGATGTGGCTCACATTTGGTTCACTCAGTGGAAAGACAACAGGGGTGCAAATGCATCTCCTGCGATATGGGATTATCTTACTGGAAAATTTATGGACAGGTTCTTTTCGAGATAGTTGAGAGAGGCTAAGGCCTAAGAGCTTATGAATCTGAGACAGGGATCGATATCATTCCATGAATATGGGTTTTAGTTCACTCATCTTTCCAGGTATGCCCCATCTATGGTGGCCGATTCGAGGGCACAAATGGGCAAGTTCTTGTATTAGGGGATATTGATATCTCTAGACTGATGACCCATGCTTAGAATGTTGAGGAAGATAATTTTAAGGATATGGCTAAGGATAGTAAGAAGTCTAGGACAGACAACTATGAATATTCTTAGCAGAGGTCGGGCGGTGGAAATCGCCCACAGTTTCGGTAGAGGTCTTCATCCCCAGCGTGTTTATCAGCAAGTGCTCCATCTCTCAGGCCTCAACATGATCAGAAAAAGTGAGAACCAGACTCTAAGTCTCAGGGCAGTGTTTCAAGTAATCACACTTTTCCAGCCTGCTCCAAGTATGGTAAAAATTATCCAGGTGAGTCTCTTGCTAGCAGAGATGGGTGCTTTAGGTGTAGTCAACTCGGCCATAGGTTGAAGGAGTGCCCTTCAGCCAAGAAAGGACAGGGAGGTAACAGAGCTCAGTCTACCACTTAAGCAGCTCCAGCAGGTCGCACATCTCAACAGAGTACTACTTCCGACATAGGTGGCGGTCAGCATCAGAACCATCTCTATGCAATGTTTTCACGTCAGGATCAGGAGAGTTCACCAGATGTAGTCACTAGTATGTTATGGGTATTCTCTCTTTCTATGTTTATGCCCTGTTAGATCCATGGGCTTCCCTATCTTTCGTAACCCCTTATGTTGCATGTAAGTTCGGAGTCAGTCCTAAAATACTCCTAGAGCCTATTCTAGTCTCTACTCTAGTTGGTGAGTCAGTCCTAGCTAAAAGGGTGTACTGAAATTGTCCAGTCTCGGTGTCTCGTAGGACCACCTCAGCAGATTTAGTAGAGTTAGATATGACCGACTTCGATGTCATTCTTGGCCTGGATTAGCTACATGCCTGTTATGCCTCAGTCGACAACAGAACCAGAGTTGTGAAATTCCAGTTTATAAATGAGCCTGTCTTAAAATGGAAGGGTAGTCCTCCTTCATCAAAAGGCCGCTTCATATCCTACCTCAAAGCTTAGAAGATGATCTCAAAGGGTTACATCTACTATATAGTTCGAGTTAAGTATTCCGAGTCCAAAACCCCACCTTTCTAGTCAGTTGCAGTAGTTAATGAGTTTCCAGAGGTGTTTCCTGAAGATCTTCCTGGAGTCCCTTCAAAGCGGGAGATTGACTTTGGGATAGACCTTATTCCAGATACGCAGCCCATATATATTCCTCCGTAAAGAATGGCTTTAGCTGAGCTTAAGGAGTTGAAAGAACAACTTAAGGACCTCCTAGATAAAGGTTTCATCGGACCTAGCATCTCTCCATGGGGTGCCCCAGTTCTCTTCATGCGTAAGAAATATGGTTCTCTCAGGATGTGTATAGACTACCATCAGTTGAACAAGGTCACAATCAAGAATAAGTATCCCATCCCAGGATTGATGACTTATTCGACCAGCTTTAGGGCGCCAACTACTTCTCCAAGATTGATCTCAGATCCGGCTATCATCAGCTCAGAGTTAAAGAGTGTGACATTCCAAAGACAGCCTTCAGAACTCGGTATGGTCACTACGAATTTGTGGTTATGTCTTTTGGACTAACTAATGCTCCTGCAACTTTTATGGACTTGATAAACAGGGTGTTAAAGCAGTATTTAGACATGTTCTTTATTGTCTTTATAGACGATATTTTAGTCTACTCGTGGAGTAAGGAGGAGCATGCTAATCATTTGAGAGTGGTGCTTCAAACTCTCAAGGATCATCAGTTGTTTGCCAAATTCAGTAAGTGTGAGTTTTGGTTACAGTTCATTGCTTTTCTGGGTCATGTGGTGTCTAAGGAGGGCATCCGAGTGTATTCTCAGAAGATAGAGGCAGTGAAGAATTGGCCTAGACCCACTTCTCCGACAAACATTAGGAGCTTTTTGGGTTTGGCTGGTTACTACAGGATATTTATTGAGGGGTTTTCGTCCATAGCTTCTCTATTGACTAGGCTGACTCATAAGAAGGTCAAGTTCCAGTGGTCAGACGAATGTGAGAAAAACTTTCAAGAGTTGAAAACTAGGTTGACCACAGACCCTGTTTTGACTCTACCAGAGGGTTCAGATGGTTTCGTAGTATATTGTGATGCATCTAGAGTTGGCCTAGGTTGTGTTCTAATACATCATGGTAAGGTCATTGCATATGCCTCCAGATAGCTTAAGACTCATGAGAAGAACTACCCGACTCATGATCTTGAGTTAGCAGCAGTAGTCTTTGCCTTGAAGATCTGGAGACACTACTTGTATGGTGTCCATGTAGATGTGTTTATTGACCACAAGAGCCTTCAATATGTATTCACCCAGAAAGAACTGATTTTTTTGTCAGAGAAGGTGTCTAGAGCTTCTCAAGGACTGTGACATGAGCATGATTTACCATCTGGGTAAGGCCAACGTAGTAGCGGATGCACTTAGCAGGTTGTCCATAGAGAGTGTGTCACAAGTTGAGGAAGGAAAGAAGGAACTAGCCAAGGATGTTCACAGGCTTGCTCGATTAGGGGTTTGCCTCATAGATTCATCAGAAGGTGGTGTCATTGTTCAGAATGGGTCAGAGTCTTCATTGGTAGCCGAGGTGAAGGAAAAGCAAGACAGTGATCACATCTTACTTCAGCTAAAAGGTGCTATCCAGTAGCAGAGAGTAGAGGTTTTCTCCTAAAGGGGAGATGGTGTACTTCGTTATCAGGGTTGGCTATGTGTTCCTAATGTAGGTCACTTGAGGCAGTATATTTTGGCAGAGGATCATAGCTCCAGGTATTTCATCCATCCTGGTGCCACCAAGATGTACCGTGACCTACGAAAAGCCTATTGGGGGAATGATATGAAGAAGGACATTGCTAATTTTGTGGCTAAGTGTCCCAACTGTCAGCAGTGAAGGTAGAACATTAGCGACCAGGTGGTATGACTCAGGAAATGGACATTCCCACTTGAAAGTGGGAGGTGATCAATATGGACTTTATTACATGCTTACCTCGTACTCGCAGACAACATGATTCTATTTGGGTGATTGTAGACAGGGTGACTAAGTCAGCCCACTTCTTAGCTTTCAAGACTACTGATTCAGCAAAGGACTATGCCAGACTCTAAATCTGTGAGATAGTCGGGTTGCAAGGAATTCCCTTATCCATCATCTCAGATAGGGGTACTCAGTTCACATCTCAGTTTTGGAGATTGTTTCAGAAGGGTCTCGGTACTTAGGTTAATCTTAGTACAGCTTTCCACCCGCATATAGATGGTCAGGCAGAGCATACTATTCAGACCTTGGAGGACATGTTGAGAGCTTGTGTAATCAACTTTAAAGGTAAATGAGATAATCACTTACCTCTTATAGAGTTTTTCTATAATAATAGTTTTCACTCTAGCATTCATAAGGCCCCGTATAAGGCACTTTATAGGCAGAGGTGTAGATCACCTATAGGCTGGTTTGAGGGAGGTGAAGCAACTTTGATAGGGACAGATTCAGTCCATAAGACTATGGAGAAGGTTCAGCCTATTAGAGAAAGGTTGAAGGCGGCTCAAAGTCATCAGAAATCTTATGTAGATGTAAGGAGAAGGGAGCTAGAATTTGAGGTTGATGATTGGGTTTTTCTGAAAGTGTCACCCATGAAGGGTGTGATGAGATTCGGTAAGAAGGGAAAGCTTAGTCCCCGATATGTAGGCCCTTACAAGATTTTTAGGAGAGTTGGCAAGGTGGCCTATGAGTTAGAGTTTCCTGCAGAGTTAGCATTGGTGCACCCAGTCTTCTATGTATCTATAACGACTGGGTCTGTCGTTACGTTGACTTTTCTAATTTTGTAAATTTGGGGGAAATAGTTAAAGATACGTTCCGAATAAGTGGGATGACGTCATGGGAAATTTCAAATTTCCAGAAAGAATCTGGGCTAACGTCATACCACTATATTGGTAATTAGTCTGCTACAATGGTACCACTATCGCGTTAAGGCAGACCGCTATAGCGGGGTTACGGGAGATATAACCTGTGATGAGATTTTATTAAAAAGTCTCTTCTCCTCAGTTGGAAAACATTCAAGGGGTCCTCCAAAAACCCTCCCATGTTGCTCCAAGGCTGGGAAGCTATGAGGAGGAGAGGTCATGGCTGAGGGGATGCAGAACGACAGATTCTAGGATCACGGTTCAGTCGACAAAGCAACCACGGAGCCATAAATGCATCATTGAAACTGCTTGGCATCCAGGTAGGCTAGGTTTTCATGAGTATTTAGACCTGTCTACTTTCTGTACTTGTTATATAATAGAAACAGAGAATCCATATTTTAGGCCTCCGGGCACGGAGTCTAGCGAATTCGGGTTGGTTGTGTTGTTTCTAGGATGTACAGAATGGATGGTCTTGTGGGTTGTATTGTGTGATTAGCTTACTCTTATTGTTGTGACTAGATGATTAGTCACAGGACTAGTATGTAATGATGGTTTGGGGAACTGAAAAAGTGTTTGGGAAGCATGCAGGGACGGGAATAGGAAACTCCTAGGTGAGGTTTCAGGAATGGTTATGGTTTGAGGCTTAGTGGTGGTTTTGCTAAGGTTAGGAGGGAGATTCGTGTAGAACGCGTGTAGGTTTATTAAAATAAAAAGAGAAATCACTAGTTGTACGATTAAGATAAAAAGGGCGAACCGGGAATATAGTCTTCGGACGGGAATGGGTGGTTCATATTTGTACCCAAAAAAGGGGTAGGTGATGGCTTTCATATTTTGGCAAATGTGTATATTCATTTTACTCATTGTCTAAGTAATTGTGTGCATTACATTGCTTAGGGGAATTGTGTGGAATGTCTAAGTTCAGTTTACAATCTATGTTTGAATGGTTTTTACTTGTTGGCTTTACAAGGGGTGTGCATTCATTCTATTGACTATTGTTGTTGACATTCGATTGGATCAGGTACCACACCTAGTACGGGTATAACACATGGTTGGTATGGGTACCACACCTGGTACAGGTATAACATTCGGTGGGTACGGGTACCACGCCTGGAATGGGTATACTTTATTGCATCTTGAATTATTTCATTGACTATTGTATTGCATTAGTTGATAATGGTTTCGTGAGAGAACCAGGTTATTTTAATGAATGTGATACTCTATATTGGATTCGTTAGTTAACCGGGTTGTTATTAAAATGTGCTATTGTTGGTGGTCCTTGAGGGGCTGGGAACTTGGTATAACTGCTGATTGGTCTTAGTTTAGGCCGGGTTGTTCCTTGATATTTGTGTTTGGTCTTGGGTTACGCCGGGTTGATCATTGACACTTAGGTGTTGTCTAGAGGGGATCCCGGAGTAGGTCCGGACTACGTAAAGGAAGACAGATAAGTGCATGTATTGATGTATATATTGTCACTTGAGCGTGCCTAGATGGTCGGGGATTAATTGTGATTAATGAATAAGGGTCGGTCTCGGTATAGACCTGGGTAGCTTGTTAATACTGAGGGTGGTTAAGGGGATCCTTGGAGGGTCTGGGTCACGTACAATAAGGGGATTAGATGTAACTCTAGGGTTGTCCTTAGATGTATCAAGGGTTGTTGGGTGGATCACATGTGGTGGATAGACTGAGAGTCTGGGGTTGTGGTCCTGACTATTGCATATTTATTAGAAGGTTTACTAGAAGATTTGTGGAGGGTTGGACCCTAGTGAGTAATGTTACAAGTATAAGTGGTTGAGTTGGGCAGTTAGCCGGGCTAAGTCGGAATGCTAGTTAGAACACTAGACTTAGGTAAGGGAAGGGTGGTCCAGGTATGGAGAGGGACATATGTGAAGGGTAAGGTGACTACCCAAGTCAATGGTAAGGTGACTTGAGAAGTTGGGGATAAGGTAAGTCTTAGAAAGTCTAAGGTTAGTACGACTTGGAAGCCTTGGGAATGAGGGAGTCGGCAGCGGAAGAACATGGTGGATGGGAACCAAGTATTTAAATTCAATCATGTATTTTCCTGCTTTCTTATATGATGGTAGGAATGGATTCGGGTCGACCGATGATGCCTACCAGCACGTGTGTTTGTACTGACTCTACTCTTGCTATACCTTTTGGGTATAGTCTGGTTGCAGGTTGTTGATGTTTCATAGGTTCGTGGCGATGAGATCTCCAACAACTTTTGTCCTTGTTTTCCATGGCGGAAGTTGGGTCTTTTACCTCTTGTGTCATCTTGTAGTAGCTCTTGTACCTGTTTAGACTAGATCCTAGGGGAGGGTGTTCTTTTAAAACGTTGTAAAAGATTTTCCGCAATTTGTTTTTGTAAACTGTTTCTGAAAAGCATTTCGTAAAGAAAGGACTTTAGTTATGTATAAAGGTGGCTTAATTAATGGTTTATTTAAATTCCGTATGTTACCTGTTGGACAGGGGGTGAGGGTTCGTCTATCTAGGAGATTAGAGTAGGCGCTCGCATGGCCCGGTAGGTTGGGCCGTGACAGATGGTATCAGAGCCTAGGTTACCGGTCTCCCAGTACAAGAACAAAATGTTGAATAGGGTCCCACAGATTGGTGTGTTGACGTCCACATCTAATCCTTGGGGAACTATAAGGCATCTTAGGAATTTTCACTCTTCTTTCATTCCTTCGTGCGGTTTATACATGCTTGTATGGGTTGAGTCCAATTGGTATCTCCCGATTCCAATTGGTATCTCAGCAGGGTAAAGGAGGTCTTCATGTCTTGGTTATGATAGGACAAGCAAGGAAATTGGAACTGGGAAGGTTCCAATTAGTATCTGGCTGAGAGGCCGTGACAGGCATGGACAACCAGCTAATGGTCATCCATGGTACCAACGAAGGTGAAACTTATGATCTGATTTGGCCAGAAATTGCTTTTATTGAGACTTGAAAATTTAAATTGTTCTGTGTACAAACTTGTGTGACTTGGTTGAAATGCGTGTGTATTTTCCAATTGGTGTGCATGCATAGTCTATGGAATGTCATTGAGTGAAAAAGTTTGTGTGCCTTAGACTGTGGTAGTCTGTTAATTGTCCTTAATTGAAAAAATGGGTACTACGTGTTAAAGGGCTTATCATCTGTTAAGATGGTAAGGGATTGGTGACTAGGACTGTGGGGAAGCTTCGGCTTCAAGGCAGTCAAAATTTTGGTTGTGAACCATGGGAACAAGAGAGTCATTAGTGTGTAATGGCGGGAAGGTAATACCGGAAAACAATTGATTGTTGTAAAGCCCTTATAAAATTTGATATGTTTATAATGTGTTATGTTTGATCTTTAATGCGTTCAGTGCCAGGAATGGTCTTGAGGGTGGTTTAAGACCATGGCGGGACTTACAGGTCGGGGCAGCGGTAATCAAGAAGGGGGATGAGCGCATTTAGCTAAAAAATCAAATTTTCTATACATTTACCATCGAGACCGCTATAGCAGTGAAATGTCCGCTATAGTGGGACCGCTATCACGGCATAACCATCCGCTTAGTGGAGGCCAGCGAAGAAGTGAGCTGCTCTGTTTCCCCTATTTTTGGTCCCTTCCGGGGACAAGTTAAAAACAAGCATAAAACATTCCAAAACCACTGTATGAACCAGGAAAGAGCAGCTATACATATATATATATATATATGCGGGAAATGAAATAGTGTCTAACACGGGCATCCACGTGCCCAAAATAAAAGGGGAAAGGGGAAAGATTGTCTGAAACAAGCCCCAAACGGGGGCGAACCAAATATATAACAGTAATAGGGGGGGGAGTCCTAGGCCTCATCGTCGCTCAGAAAAGGGAACTCATGCCTATCCTCAGGCTCGAGTGCAGGCAGCTCCTGACCAAGGGAAACACAGGAGAACATGACCTTTATGGTCTTCCACATCCGGGCAAACATACGGTCTCGAGAGCGCCTTTTCCTTTTCTCATCTTCTAACTCCCTTCGGACAGTTCCTGAGCGGATGGGTGAGGGACTGGACCGCCAGAATTAGGATCCTCCATGAACCTCCGGACAGCTACTAGATTTTCCTCTAGCTGGTCCCTAGAGATCGGGGGCTGGGACTGGGAAGGGGCAGGAGTATCATCCTCATCATCGTCGGCCTCCTCCACTGGCTGACTGCTCCCTGCCTCACCTACCTTTCTCTTCTTCTTGGAAATGTCCTTCACCCGGACAGGGTCAAAGGGTTCATCCATGGAAACCTCTGCATCGGTATGGTCCTGAGGCACGCCAGCCTGCCTGCACAACTTCAAAACCAGCCCGGGCAGAAAGGGGCCCTTCCTGGGACCAGTATAGAAATTTTTCCATTCCGAGATAATCTGCTCCCCCACGTTCATAATAATCCCCTGCATGGCACAAGCAATCACTAAAGGTCGGGCATAGATCACGTCTATTTGATTTCCCGATGGATGGATCCTCTGGGACACCAAATTCAGCCACATCCTAGCCTCGGAGAAGAAATAGGCGCTAGTAATACCCTCGGGGCTAACCCAGTACACCTTGTCTTTAGAGGCAGGGTCCACCAGAGTATCTCTCAACCAGGTCATGTCCCACAGCTGGGACTTAGCTATGTATGCCGCATTGGAAACGTGGGGCACCCCTAGCACCTCATTGATGGTCCGGGCATCCACAGGAACATTCACCTCTCACAGTCTGATAGTAGGATTTGTCTCACTTTAGCGGACCGTAGGAAGGATGGCATAGAACTCTCACACCCAGCCGGTTAGCGCGAGATGAGGAGCCACTAGCAAGGGTTCCCACCCACACTCTCGGATCTGGCGGTGGAAATCAGCCACTTTTTCATCTATCCCAGTCATGCGGTAACCTCACTCATAACAGAAGCTAAATCTTCGGTAATCCCTGAGCCTTTCTCGACTAGCTTCGTCGGGGAATTTCTCGTAGTCATATGCGGGTGCTTGTTGATCAGCCATTGTGTTATCCTGCAAGAGTAGGAAGGAAATAGGGTTAGGAGAGTAATAGGACACAAAAAAGAGGAGCAAAATTTTTTCTAAGTGTAACTTAGGAAGGCCACTGGTTTGCGGCCTTCCGCTATAGCGGGTGATGCGTCCGCGATAGTGAAACTGCTATAGCAAGGAAATGTCCATTGTAGCGGGACCACCATAGCGGAGCCCTACCGCTATACCTATCTTCATCATTCCAGACCTTCAAGGGGTGCATCAATGGCACCCCTTGGTCCAAAACCTCGATTTTGACATTCCAAGACCAGATTTACCTACCCAAAGTGCCCCATTACTAGTTTCCATAAAGATTTGGGTATAAT
Organism: Jaltomata sinuosa; assembly: GCA_003996215.1. Taxonomy (NCBI): domain Eukaryota; kingdom Viridiplantae; phylum Streptophyta; class Magnoliopsida; order Solanales; family Solanaceae; genus Jaltomata; species Jaltomata sinuosa. Next base: position 59,403 of record QJPP01004428.1, read on the forward strand.
AACCCTTAAAATTCGCCCGAATCACCATTTTGTTCAACAAACAACCCTTCACCTTCCCCACCCATTTTTGGCCAACACTAGTATAATCCTTATGCCCAGAACACCTTGGAGGCATTGTAAACATAAGGTAAGCATCCATGCTTCGGGAATCTGACAAAAATCCAATCAAAGGGTTCAAGTTCAAAACCCATTTTAAATAGGCTATAAGTTCCTATTTTTCTACCACCCTCATGTACTAATTAGTGCAAGGAAGTAAAGAAGAGAGTGATTACGAGTATTACTTAAAATTTCTGACGTTGGGAGTGGGATGATCGGGAGAGAAAAGTGTAGTGTTGAGTTGAAATGTGGGAGAATGAGGGAAGAAACCCGTTTCTCCCTAATTTCATTCTGTTGTCCACCGCTGTAGTGGTCGGCAGTCCGCGATAGCGGGACCGCTATAGCGGTAAATTATCCGCTACAGCGGATGACTAGTCAGTTTTGGGTAAGGGCAAAGTTCTCCCGGGTCTTTCAAAATTCCTCCAACCCAATAGGACACGAGGCCCGGATTTCTTGGGTACTCGAGATGGGGACACGTATATTATTCCTTGTGAGGTTCGTAAATTCTTCATCGGGATAAGGCCATAGTAAATTATTCCTCGAGTCGGTTAGACTCGCAAAGGAGAGTTGGACAACTTGCGTAGGTTCGATAATTACGCGGTCACTTGGGGGCAGTAAGAGTCCCGGGTTAGTTTCTCTCCTCCGTCTTAAAGTTCAGGATTGTTTGAGGATGAACGATGGGTAAATTGGTATTTGTTGTAATGACCGGGTCTGTTATTATGTTGACTTTCCTAATTTTGTAAATTTGGGGGAAATGGTTAAAGATACGTTCTAAATAAGTGGGATGACATTATGGGAAATTTTGGATTTTCGGAAAGAATCCAGGCTGACATCATACCGCTATAGCGATAATTAGTCTGCTACAGTGGTACTGCTATCGCGGTAAGGCAGACTGCTATAGCAGGATTACGGGAGACAGAACCTGTGATGGGATTTTATTAAAAAGTCTCTTCTCCTCAGTTGGGCAACATACAAGGGTTACTCCAAAAACCCTCTCATGCTGATCCAAGGCTGGGAAACCAGAGGAGGAGAGGCCATGGCTGAGGAGACGCAGAACGACAGATTCTAGGATCACAGTTCAGCCAGAAATGCAACCATGGTGCCAGAAATGCATCATTGCAACTGCTTGGCATCCAGGTAGGCTAGGTTTTTATGAGTAGTTAGACTTGTCTACTATCTGTACTTGTTATATAATAGAAATGGAGAATCCATGTTTTAGGCCTCTGGGCACGGAGTCTGGCAGATTCGGGTTGGTTGTGTTATTTCTAGGATGTACAGAATGGTTGGTCTTGTGGGTTGAATTGTGTGATTAGCTTACTCTTATTGTTGTGACTAGATGATTGGTCATGGGACTAGCATGTAATAATTGTTTGGGGAACCGGAAAAGTGCTTGGGAAGCATACAGGGACAGGAATAGAAAACTCCTGGGTTGGGTTTCAGGAATGGTTATGGTTTGAGGCTTAGCGGTGGTCTTGCTAAGGTTAGGAGGGAGATTCGCGTAGCATGCATATAGGTTTATTAAAATAAAAAGGGAAATCACTAGTTGTATGATTAAGATAAAAAGGGTGAATCGGGAATATAGTTTTTGGATGGGAATGGGTGGTTCGTATTTATACCCGGAAAAGGGGTAGGTGATGGCTTTCGTATTTTGGCAAATGTGTATATTCATTGTACTCGTTGTCTAAGTAATTGTGTGCATTACATTGCTTAGGGGAATTGTGTGGAATGTCTAAGTTTGGTTTACAGTCTATGTTTGAATGGTTTTTACTTGTTGTCTTTACAAAGGGTGTGCATTCATTCTATTGACTGTTGTTGTTGACATTCGGTTGGCTCGGGTACCATGCCTGGTACGAGTATAACACATGGTTGGCATGGGTACCACGCCTGGTACGGGTATAACATTTGGTTGGCACGGGTACCACGCCTGGTACGGGTGTACTTTATTGCATCTTACATTATTTCATTGACTATTGTATTGCATTGGTTGATAATGGTTCCGTGAGAGAACCGGTTTGTTTTACTGAATGTGATACTTGATATTGGTTCCATGAGTGGACCGGGTTGTTATTGAAAGGTGCTATTGTTGGTGGTCTTTGAGGGGCTGGGAACTTGGTATAACTGCTGATTGGTCTTAGTTTAGGCTAGGTTGTTACTTGATGTTTGTATTTGGTCTTGGGTTAGGCCGGGTTTATCATTGACACTTAGGTGTTGTCTAGAGAGAATCCCGGGGTGGGTCCAGACTACGTAAAGGAAGACGGATAAGTGCATGTATTGATGTATATATTGTCACTTGAGCGTGCCTAGATAGTCGGGGATTAATTGTGATTAATGACTAAGGGTCAGTCTTGGTATAAACCGGGGTAGCTTGTTAATACTGAGGGTGGTTAAAAGGATCCTTGGAGGGTCCGGGTCACGTGCAGTAAGGGTATTAGATGTAACTCTAGCGTTGTCCTTAATTGTAGCAAGGTTTACTGGGTAGATCACATATGGTGGATAGATTGAGAGTCTGGGGTTGTGGTCCTGACTATTGGATATTTATTAGAAGGTTTACTAGAAGATCTGTGGAGGGTTGGACCCTAGTGAGTAATGTTACAAGAATAAGTGGTTGAGTTGGGCAGTTAGCCGGGCTAAGTCGGAATGCTAGTTAGAACACTAGACTTAGGTAAGGGAAGGGTAGTCCATGTATGGAGAGGGACATATGTGAAGGGTAAGGTGACTACCCAAGTCAATGGTAAGGTGACTTGAGAAGTCGGGGATAAGGTAAGGCTTAGAAAGTCTAAGTTTAGTACGACTTGGAAGCCTTGGGAATGAGGGAGTTGGCAGCGGAAGAACATGGTGGATGGGAACCAAGTATTTAAATTCAGTCATGTATTTTCCTGCTTTCTTATATGATGGTAGGAATGGATTCGGGTCGACCGATGATGCCTACTAGTACGTGTGTTTGTACTGACTCTACTCTTGCTATACCTTTTGGGTATAGTCTGGTTGTAGGTTGGTGATGTTTCATAGGTTCGTGGCGATGAGATCTCCAACAACTTCTGTCCTTGTTTTCCATGGCGGAAGTTGGGTCTTTTACCTCTTGTGTCATCTTGTAGTAGCTCTGGTACCTGTTTAGACTAGATCCTAGGGGAGGGTGTTCTTTTAAAACCTTGTAAAAGATTTTCCGCAATTTGTTTTTGTAAACTGTTTCTGAACAAGATTTTGTAAAGAAAGGACTTTAGTTATGTATAAAGGTGGCTTAATTAATGGTTTATTTAAATTCCGCATGTTACCCATTGGACAAGGGGTGAGGGTTCGTCTATCTAGGAGATTAGATTAGGCGCCTGCACAGCCCGATAGGTTAGGCCGTGACAGTATCCTTGTTGAAGAAATGCATTGGTGATCCAGCTTTAGTTGGGCTCTTAGAGAGCGTGGGTGTGAAGGACAATCTCTCTTACGAAGAGGTCCCAGTTCAAATCCTTGATCGTTAGATTCGGAGGCTGAGAAACAAGGAATTCGCTTCAGTAAAAGTTCTTTGAAGGAACCAGTCAGTTGAGGGAGCTACTTGGGAAGTAGAAGCAACCACGTTGACTAAGTACCCACACCTCTTCCCTTCCGATCCATCTTCAGCTTGAGGTAATAGTTCCTCTACAGTTTCTCAGCTTATTCTCATGCGTATTTCAGTCTCAGTATTATGTTCCATCAGCTATTCATGAATTTCAACACTCTTTCATGTACTTAGAACCTATTTCAGCTAGAAATCAGCTTTTAATACTCAGTGGTAGGGATTGCATCGCCTTCCCTCAAAACTCAGCTTGTTGTAATCTTCATTCGAGGACGAATGATCCCAAGGGGGAGATATTGTAAAACCACAGAACTTCCAAGCCTAGACTTAGCTTAGAAAGCCAGAAGAAATTAATTTTTCCAACTGTAAGTCATTCAACGAGTCAGATCTACGAGCCATGGAACAGTCCACGAGTCGTGGACTAGACTCGCGGAACTCATATCAGAGGCCAGCCCCTCCGAAGTCAAGTTCACGAATAGGGTTCACAAACCGTGGAATTTTCCATGAGTCATGAACCACACTCATGGAACTAATTCCAATACCTCAGACCAATTGCCCAGGGTCCACGAGTGGGATCCATGATCTGTGGATGTTTTCACGAGTCGTGGAAGTTTCCACGTGGAATCCCTTTCCAGTTGCTCAGCCTAAGGTCCCCAGGATCCACGAGTGGGATCCACGACCCGTAAAAGTTTCCACTAGTCGTGAACCACACTCATGGAACCCATTCTGGTAGCTCAGATTTCCTGCTCAGGAACCACGACAGGGTTCCATGAGCTGTGGAAGTTTCCACGAGTCGTGGAACCCATCCGTGGAACCTGAGATGCGAGTTTTTCAGCAGATTTTAAGTTAATTTCTCAGGGGCAATCCAGACCTTTACTTCTTATTTTATCTCCGACTATAAATAGTCTTAGGCTTATTTTATTTAGGAAAACCCCCAAAACAAATGAGTTTCCTCTTAAGTCAGTTCTCAAGCAAAAAAGAGCGTTCTTCTCCAAATTTTTAGACCTAGGGCTTTCTCCTCCAAGATTCAACTTTAGATTTTCTTGAAGAATTTCCTACTACCGGGTATGTGGGAATTCAGTAAGGACTTAGTTCACCCTTATGCCCAAAACCCTCAGACTCTTTCAATGATTTTCATGAACTTGAAAACTAGGGTTCTTGTCCTTTTTGCAGATTGATTTAGAAATTCATGCTCATGATTCACATATGATTTTCATACTATTTTAATGAACATATACTGATTAATGGCATAGACATTTACAAAGTTTTGGGAAATCAAGGACTTAACCCTAAACTACAGCATTTCTCTAAAAGTTTTAGCTTTCTCCAAGACTTAACCCAAGATTATAAGTATGAGTTCTAAAAATAGAATTTAGCCAGTTTTTAGTCTGCTACAACATTTTAAAAAATAACAGAGATTTTAGACTAGTCTAGTCGTGACTCAGGAACACGAGATTCCAGTTTTAAAATGAGCTATTAGTATTTAGTTTGGGAGTAGTGTTTAGTACCGAATTAGACCAGGGTTCAGCGTACCCTTAAGGTCCTAGAACTACGTGCTAGAATAGGTTTATAAGTCCCTCTGTTGGGCATAAGATTTAGTGATCAGGCCACAGTCATGCCTTTATACCCTTACAAGGTATATTGGGTCCTCTCGATGGGGCATATACATCGGACTCCACGTTTAGCTCACGTAGTTTATGTTGGTTAATAGACTATCCCACGGTATTAGTTTCAGTGAGGTACCTCAGGCCCACAACTTATATTTATTCTCAGCTTTCAGCATGTTTTCAGTTTACTCTTGCATTTTCAGCTATTTATGCATGCTAATATTTTGGGCCTATGTACTGTAGTTTAGTTTAGTTTACAGCATGTCAGTATTTTAGCATATTTATATTTTAGTCAGCCTTGTATATCTCTCATGCTCAGTACATTCAAAGTATTAATGCATACTTTATGTGTTGCATCCTATCATGATATAGATTCAGGTCCTCAGCTTCAGCCTCGTGATTAGCTCGCTCGGTGCCACATCAGTGACAGTCAGTGGTGAGTCCTAATCATCCAAGGACATATCTTTTACATGCTTTTCGAGTTAGACAGTTTGTCCTTACTTTTAGTATTTGCAGTTAGTTGGGGCTTGTCCCAGCAACCATCAGTATTAGGGGATTTCAGACATAGAGTCAGACTTTAGCTTATGTAGTTCAGTTGATTTTCAGATATTTATAGATTTATTATTCCGTGCAGTTATGATTTATTCAAAATGTTTTCGTTTATTTAGAACTATAATCAGTATGCTTGTGATATGCTAGGTTTAGGGTTAGCTTAGGGTCACTTGTGATCCTAGGTCTCGCATTACGTCTAGGAGATAGCCTCGGAGCGTGACATGAAGGCAATTCAAAAAAATAATAACATGTACCACTATCAAGGTAGTACAGTTATTGGGACGGTGGCAGTAACATCCAGTGATGACAAGAAGGAAAAAATGACCAGGCTATGACATATGCGCTTGGGACATGCTGGAGGAAAATCTTTGAAACTTTTATCAGATCAAGAATTGCTAAAAGGCATAAATACATGCAACTTGAAGTTTTGTGAGAATTGTGTCAAGGAAAAACAACAACGGTTAAATTTGGAACAACTATCCATAATACTAAAGGTATTTTCAATTATGTTCACTTTGATGTTTAGGGTTCTCTCAAATACCTTTATTAGATGAAAAACACTATTTTGTAATCTTTGTTGATGACTTTTCTCGGAGAGTGTGGATGTATTGAAAATTAAAGATGAAGTGTTAAGAATTTTTCTCAAATGAAAGATGATGATGGAAACTAAAATTGACAGAAAGATCAAGTGTCTTTACACAGACAATGGTGGAGAATACAAAAATGATCTTTTCAAGAAGATTTGTGAAGACAATGACATCGTCAGATATTTCATCTTAAAAAATTCACTAATGGGATAAAGTGGCAAACGCATGAATCGAACATTACTGGAAAAGGTTTAGTGTATGTTGTCCAATGCTGACTTGGACAAATAATATTGGGATGAGGTAATAAGATATGCATTCCACCTCATTAATCATCTACCTTGTACCGCAATTGATGAAAAGACACCATTAGAAAAATGGTATGAAAACCTACTAAAGATTATGATTCTTCGTATGTATTTGCCTCAATGTCATATTATCATGTAAGAGAGTTAAAATTGAATCCAAGAGCAAAAAAATCTTTATTTTTGGGGATTACTTCTGGAGTCAAAGGATACCGTTTATGGTGTCCAGAGACAAGAAAAATTATATTCAACAGGAATGTTACCTTTGATGAATCTACCTTGACCAATAAGGAAACAGTTGAAGAAATCAAATAAACTGATGGTGCTTCAAAGCAGGTGGAGTTAGAGAAAAAAATAACTTTCCCAAACCAAGAAGCAATCGAAGAGATAACAAAAGATTTTCCTTTGGAAGAAAATCCAGTTGAGGAGGATATTCTATCTCAAGAAATTCAACCACAATTTGAATCAATAGAAACCATCAAGCCAAAAAGAACAATAAGAAAACCTGCTCATCTTATGGATATGGTGGCTTGTCCAGCCTTAATTATAGTTGATGGTGTTCCTATCACTTATGAAGATGCAGTATAAAGTTCAGAAGAAGATAAGTGAAGGATTGCCATTAATAAAGAAATACAGTCAATTCATCATAATTGCACGTGAAAATTGGCAAGCTTTCGAAGGGCAAGAAATAAATTGAGTGTAAATGAATATATGCAAAGACCCGATCGGCATTTTTTTTATGCCTTGTAACGTTCATTTTTGTATTTTTGAATTGATTCCGCCCCTAAAATGGGAATTAGGGCAAAGCCTGGGTGGTCTCTGCCTTCTTAACACATGGAACACTAACTTGAAGTTTGATTTGAAAATCTCTCTCTGCTCATTTAGATGAATAAATTTTGTGAAGACGCTGAGAGATGCCTCCTGCTCTTTTCGTTCCTTCTCTTTCCTAACCAAGAAGGTGTTAGCTACAAAGCAAGATTGGTCTCCAAATGAGGCAACTGATTCTAATGAGGTATTTTCTCCAATTGTAAAACACTCCTCCATTAGAGTTTTGTTGGCTTTGATAGCACAATTGAATTTGGAACTAGTTCAGTTGGATGTAAAAACTGCAATTTTACATGGAGACTTGAAAGAGAAAATCTATATAATTCAGCTATGTAACACCCCAGAACTTCCAAGCTGAGACTTAGCTCAGAAAATCAAAAGAAATTAATTTTCCCAACTGTCAGCCAGAATCATGAGTTAAATCCACGACCCGTGGAAGTTTCCACAAGTCGTGGACTGGACCCAAGGAATTAAATCAGAAGCTTGAAGATTTCCTCTGAGAACCACGATTGGGTTCTACAGACCATGGGAGGATCCACGAGTTGTGAACCCAAGTCATGGAACCAATTTCCAGTAGCCCAGAATTAAGTCCCTAGGGTTCACGAGTGGTATCCACGACCCGTGGAAGTTTCCACAAGTCATGAACCCAACTCGTGGTACCCATCTTTAGAGACCCAGAGATTTCAGCCCAGAAACCACGAGTGGGATCCACGGCATGTGAAAGATTCCACTAGTCGTGAACCCAACTCGTGGAATCCATTCCAGTAGCTCAATTTTTAGGATCAGGAACCACGACAGGGTTCCACGAGCCGCGGAAGTTTCCACGAGCTGTAGGACCCATTCGTGGAACCTGAGTTGCAAATTTCAGCAGTTTTTCTTTAAATTTTCCAGGGGCATTCCAGACTTTTCCCACCTCTTTTAATGCCTAAGCTACGACGTTTTGACTACCCTAAGCCTAGTTTATAAGTCAAAAACTACCTAAAACATCTATTCTCCTAAAATAATCATACTTCGAAAGAAAAGAAACAAAAGAGGGGATAGTTTTCTCTAAATAATAAGCAGAGGTCTTCTTCAAGTTCAGCCCTAAATACAAAGGATTTCTCCGTAGTTCTTCACCAAGTATGTGGAATTTCACTAGTGGGTTCCTTTCACCCATTAGGTCCCTAGAATTCACTCAGTTTCTCCATGCTATATTCAGACCTAGGGTTCCTAAATCTTAGGGATTCATTGTCATTTAGCTGCTATAATTTTCATTGTATTAATTACATAGTTCTTGGAGAATTAGTATAGTTTTATGTATATAACTCAGAAACCCTAGCTTGTGTCAATTTCAGCATTTCATAAATATGCTTGCTAGGCAACTTAGATAGACAATCATGCTTCAGAATTCTAATGCCATATCTTTCAGTATTTTGTATGTTGTATTCTCAGACGATTATCAGTATTTGAGCTACCCAGCTTCTCAGCTTGCATTTTTATTGCTTATATTTAGTTGGAAGTAGACTTAGTACCGAGTGGATGAGTGGATGAAGGCTAGCTGTCAGATTAGCCTGAGACCTTTAGTATCAATCCTCAAGTCCCAGAACTATGACACCACCGTAGGTCAGAAAGAGGTCAGCTGTCAAATTAGGTTGGTCAACTTTATCCCTTGTGGTCATCAGCTTAATGGATCTATGGTAGACTTGTTTGTACCCTTGGCAAGGTATGAACACCCTTCCATCCAGGGTTACGGGTTGGCCCAATAGTTAGCTCAGCTTGGGGTATATCGGTTAACAGTATCTCCCATATTCAGATTCATATTGCATTGACCATGTACGCAATATATATATTCAGTTATTCAGCTTAGCATATTATATTATATTTTCATGTTAGTACTTGGTCATTATATCTAGCTTATTATCCAGTTTATGCTTCAGTATGTATTTCCATGTTCAGTTTTTATATTGTTCAGTTTAGCCCATATCTCGCATGCTCAGTACATTCAAATTACTGATGCATACTTTTGTGCTATATCATTTTATGATGTAGGTTCAGGCGCTAATCATCCAGACTGTGCTTAGTTTGACTTCCATTCCGTACTCAACAGCTTCATTGGTAAGTCCTAATAGTTTAAGGATGATAGACATGCTTTACTTTTCAGTCTTTACTTTTTAGTTTTCGATTATTAGAGTTAGCTAGAGGCATTTCCTAGCAACTCGTATCTGTTAGAGGCTTTCAGACATAGACTAGATTCAGCTTGAGTTGTTAGTGTTATTTCAGTCATCACTATACTCTATATATTTTATATTTAAATATGTTTTGGGCTTTTCCTACTTTATAAATTAAACTATTTTTCAACTTCCACACAGTATATGCTTTTAACTTGAAATTGTATAGATATGCCATGCCATGGGTTAGCTTGGAGTCACTTGTGACACTGAACACCATGTTGCATCTAGGGGGTATCCTCGAGGCATGACAAACTTGGTATCAGAGCATCAGGTTTAAGTGTCCTAGGGTATCTTAAAGCCGCGTCAAGTAGAGCCTTCTTCATGGGTGTGAAGCATGCCACACTTATGCGGGAGAAGCTATGAGACGTCATTCGGAAAAAAACTTCCCTTCATTCTTTTCTAGCTCGTGCTATAGAGTGTACACTCTATTTAATCTCCTTCTAACTCCTGCTCTTCGCATTTAAGAAAAATACCTCCCAGAAGATCTAACGCCAGGAATCAGCCAACAGCTCCAGCAGCTCCAGCATACCCATTGAATAAGCAAGTCACGCATGCCGAATTCAGGGGTTCTTTCCAAGTGCTTGCTCAGGCCTTGACCACCCAGGTCAATCAGCAGGCTGCGGTATTAGCTCCACTTCAGACTAACACTGCTGCAGTAAGGATCCGAGATTTCACTCAGATGAACCCTCTGGAATTTCATGGGTCTAAGTCAAAAGAGGATCCACAGGAGTTTCTCGACGACATCCAGAAGGTAACAAACATTATGGGTGTCACTCTAGTCGAGAGTGCAGATTTAGCCACCTTTCAGCTGAAGGAAGTGGCTTACATTTTGTACCAGTAGTAGAAGGAATATCGGGGTACCAATGCAGGTCCGGTGAGTTGGAATCTTTTCAAGACTTCTTTTTTGGACCAGTTTTTTTCCACTTGAGCTCAGAGAAGCCAAGGTCCAGGAATTTATTAACTTGAAGCAGAATGACATGAGTGTGAAGGATTATATATGCTCTCAAGTTCACACATCTATCCAAGTATGCTCCAGCGATAGTAGCTGACTCCAGAGCTCATATGAGCAAGTTCGTATCTAATGTTTCTGATGATGTGGTCAAAGAATACAAGACGGCCATGCTTATTAAGGAAATGGACATCTCCAGGTTGGTTACTTATGCTCAACAGATTGAGGAGGAGAAAATCAAGGAAAGGGGAGGAGATAGTAAGAGGGCTAGGACAGGTGACTTTAGCTACTCTCAGCAGAGGTCAGAGGGTGGTAACTTCTCTTAGTTCCGCTAGAAAACTTCCATTCCAGCTCCATCTTCTGCCAGTGCCCCAGTACCTAAATTTAAGAAGGATCGACGGGATAGAGTGTCTGGATCTAAGTCCCAAGGTACAGTTACTAGTGGGCACACTTATCTAGTGTGTAAGAAGTATGGTAGGAACTACCAGGGTGAGTGCATGGCAGGTAGTGGGAATTGCTTTGGGTGTGGTAAGCCAGGCCACATGATGAGAGATTGTCCAGAAGCTTCTCAAAAGGTCAAGGATGTTCGCTCACAGAATCAGGCCAGCTCTGCAGAAGATCCAGCAGGTCGCCCCACTCAGCAGGGTGCCTCATCTGGTATAGGTGGTGGTCAGCGTCAGAACAGGTTGTATGCACTTCAAGATTGACAGGACTAGGAGGATTCTCCCTATGTGGTCACGGGTATGTTGCAAGTCTTCTATTTGAATGTTTATGCATTGTTGGATCCAGGTGCTACGCTTTCTTTTGTAACTCCATATATAGCAGTAAATTTTGGGGTTAGTCCAGAAATTCTACCAGAACCCTTCTCAGTCTCTACTCCGGTTGGTGACCCAGTTATCGCTAGATGGGTATACAGATATTACCCTATCATAGTCTCCCAGAAAGTCACCTCAGCAGATCTTGTAGAGTTAGAAATGATTGAGTTTGATATCATTCTAGGCATGGATTGGCTACATTCCTATTATGCCTCAGTCGATTGTAAAACTAGGATCGTTTGATTTTCAGTTTCCAAATGAGCCAGCCTTAGAATGGAAGGGTAGTAGCTCAGTGCCTGTAGGTCAATTCATCTCTAACCTTAAGGCCAGAAAAATAATTTCCAAAGAGTATATTTATCATCTTGTTTGGGTTAAGGATTCAAACTCCAAAACCCCGACTCTTGAGTTAGTCCCAGTGGTGAATGAGTTTCCAGAAGTATTCCTAGAAAATCTTCCCAAAGTTCCTCCTGAATGGGAAATTGACTTCAGAATATATCTCCTTCCAGATACCCAGCCTATTTCGATTCCTTCTTATAGAATGGCTCCAGCTGAGCTTAAAGAATTGAAAGAACATTTGAAAGGCCTTCTAGATAAGGGCTTCATCAGATCCAGCATCTCTCCATGAGGTTCTCCAGTACTCTTCGTTCATAAGAAAGATGATACTCTCAGGATGTGCATTGACTACCGTCAGTTGAACAAAGTCACAATCAAGAATAAATATCACATCCCCAGGATTGATGACTTGTTTGACCATTCTCAAAAATTGAGGCAGTAAAGCACTGGCCCAGACACACCTCTTCGACAGATATCAGAAGTTTCTTGGGTATGGCCAATTACTACAGGAGGTTTGTTGAAGGATTTTCATCCATTGCTGCCCCATTGACCAAGTTGACTCATAAAAAGGTCAAGTTTCAGTGGTCAGATGAGTGTGAGAAAAGCTTCTTAGAACTGAAGACCAGGTTGACTAGTACTCCCATTTTGACTCTACCAGAGGGTTCAAACGGCTATGTGGTTTATTGTGATATATCTAGGGTCAGCCTAGGTTGTGTCTTGATGCATCAAGGTAAGGTCATAGCTTATGCTTCCAGACAGCTTAAGGTCTATGATAAGAACTACCCGACTCATGACCTCGAGCTTGCAGCTATTGTGTTTGCCCTAAAGGTTTGGAGACACTACTTGCATGGTGTTCATGTTGATATGTTCATAGATCATAAGAGCCTCCAGTATGTGTTCACCCAGAAAGAGTCCAACCTTTGTCAGAGGAGATGGCTTGAGTTCCTCAAAGACTATGATATGAATGTGCTCTACCATCCAGGTAAGGACAATGTAGTGGTTGATGCCCTCAGCAGACTGTCCATGGGTAGTGTGTCACATGTTGAGGAAGAGAGGAAAGAATTTGCCAGGGATGTTCATAGGCTTGCTCTCTTAGGAGTTTGCCTCATGTACACGATAGATGGTGGTGTGATAGTCTAGAATGGGTCAGAATCTTCATTGGTAGCGGAGGTTAAAGAGAAATAAGACAGTGATCCCATATTACTTCAGTTGAAAGGTACAGTTCATCAGCAGAGAGTAGAGGTTTTCTCCCAAGGGGGAGATGGTGTGCTTCGTTACCAAGGCCATTTATGTGTACCTAATATGGGCGAGTTGAGGCAGCAAATCCTTACAGAAGCCCATAATGATATTCTATTTATCTCGGTGCAACTAAGATGTACCACGATCTACGGGAAGTCTATTGGTAGAATGGAATAAAGAGGGATATCGCAAATTTTATGGCTAAGTGTCCCAATTGTCAGCAGGTTAAAATAGAACATCAAAAACCAGGAGGTGCGACCTAAGAGATTAGGATTCTTACTTGGAAGTGGGAAGTGGTCAACATGGATTTCATTACGGGTTTACCTCGAACTCGCAGACAACATGACTCTATTTGGGTGATAGTGGATAGAGTCACTAAGTCAGCTCACTTCTTGGCTGTCAAGACTATAGATTCAGTGGAGGACTATGTTAGACTCTACATCAGTGAGATAGTAAGGTTACACGGGGTCCCCTTGTCTATCATCTCAAAAAGAGGTCCTCAGTTTACCTCTCATTTCTAGAGATCATTTCAGAAAGGTCTTGGTACTCAGGTGAATCTCAGTACAACATTTCATCTGCAGACGGATGGTCAGGTAGAGCGTACCATTCAGACCTTAGAGGATATGTTGAGAGCTTGCGTGATCGATTTCAAGGGTAGTTGGGATGATCACCTATACCTCATAGAGTTTGCCTAAAATAATAGTTCCCACTCCAGTATTCAGATGGCTCCAAATGAGGCACTCTATGGGAGTAGATATAGGTATCTGGTTGGTTGGTTCAAAGTAGGTGAAGAAGTCTTGATTGGGCCAGATTCGGTTCATGAGGCTATAGAGAAAGTTCAGCTCATCAAAGATAGACTAAAAACAGCTTAGACTCGTCAGAAGTCCTATGCAGATGTGAGGAAAAAGGACTTAGAGTTTGAAATTGATGATTGGGTTTTTCTGAAGGTGTCACCCAAGAAGGGGGTGATGAGATTTGGCAAGAAGGGGAAGTTCAGTCCCAGGTATGTAGGCCCTTAGCAAATCCTGAAAAGGGTTGGTAATGTGGCTTGTGAGTTAGAGTTGCCAGCAGAATTAACAGTGGTTCATCTAGTCTTTCACATTTCCTTGTTGAAGAAGTGTCTGGGTGATCTATCATTGATAGTACCTTTAGAGAGTGTGGTTGTGAAGGATAGCCTCATCTATGAGGAGGTCCCAGTTGAGATTCTTGACCATCAGGTTCGTAGGTTGAGAAATAAGGAAGTCGCTTTAGTGAAGGTCTTATGGAGGAATCAATCCATAGAGGGAGTTACTTGGGAAGAAGAAGAAGCCATGATGGCCAAGTATCCTCACCTCTTTCTTTCCGATTCAGCTTCAGCTTGAGGTAATAGTTCCTCTTCAATCTCTTAGTTTACCCTTGCGTAATTTAGTCTCAATACCTGTTCCATCAGTTATCCTTGCATTTCAGCATATTTGCATGTTTATGGAACTTATTTCAATTAGATATCAGTTTCTAGTACTCAGTTGGTAGGGATTGCAGCTCCTTCCCTTTAAACTCAGCTTGTTTAGCCTTCATTCGAGGATGAATGATCCCAAGAGGGAGATAGGGTTCTTGTCCTTTTATGCAGATTAATTTAGAAATTTATGCTCATGATTCACATATGATTTTCATACTATTTTAATGAACATATACTGATTTTTATTCAATGGCTTAGACATTAGGACTTAGCCCTAACTTACAAAAAAATTCTAGAAGTGTTAGCTTTATCCAAGACTTAACCTAAGATTATCAGTATGAGTTTTAAAAATAGAATTTAGCCAGTTTTTAGTATACTACAACATTTAAAAAATAGATATTTTAGACTAGTCTAGTCCTGACTCGGGAACTCAGGATTTCAGTTTTAAAATGAGCTATTAGTATTCAATTTGGGAGTAGTGTTTAGCACCGAGTTGGACCAGGGTTCACATACCCTTAAGGTCCCTGAACTACGTGCCAGCGTAGGTTTATAAGTCCCTCTGTTGGGCATCAGATTTAGTGATCACGCCACAGTCATGCCTTTATACCCTGGTAAGGTATAATGGGTACTCTCGATGGGGCATATACTTCGGACTCCACGTTTAGCTCACGTGATTTATGTTGGTTAATAGACTCTCCCACAGTATTAGTTTCAGTAAGGTACCTCAGGACCACAACTCATTTTTTTTCTCAGCTTTCAGCATGTTTTCAATTTACTCTTGAATTTTTAGCTATTTATGCATGCCTATATTTTGGGCCTATGTACTGTAGATTAGTTTAGTTTATAACATGTCAGTATTTTAGCAAATTTATATTTCATTCAGCCTTGCATATCCCTCATGCTTAGTACATTTAAAGTACTGATGCATACTTTATGTGCTGCATCCTATCATAATGCAGGTTAAGGTTCTCAGCTTCAGCCTCGTGATTAGCTCACCCGGTGCCACATCAGTAACAGTCAGTGGTGAGTCCTCATCATCTGAGGACATATCTTTCACATGCTGTTTGATTTAGACAGTTTGTCCTTACTTTTATTATTTGGAATTAGCTGGGGGCTTATCCCAGCAACTCATCAGTATTAGTGGCTTACAGACATAGAGTCAGACTTTACCTTATGTAGTTCAGTTGATTTTCAAATATTTTTAGATTCATTATTCCGTTCAGTTATGATTTATTCAAAATACTTCCATTTGTTTAGAATTATATTCAGTATACTTGTGATATGCCAGTTCCAGAGTTAGCTTAGGATCACTTGTGATTCTAGGTCATGTGTTACGTCTAGGGTCTAGCCTCGGGGCGTGACATGAAGGCAATTCAAAAAAATAATAACATGTACCACTACCAAGGTAGTACAATTATTAGGACAGTGGCAGTAACATCCAGCGATGACAAGAAGGCAAAAATGACCAGGCTATGACATATGCTCTTGGGACATGCTGGAGGAAAATCTTTGAAAATTTTATCAGATCAAGAATTGCTAAAAGGCGTAAAGACATGCAACTTGAAGTTTTGTGACAATTGTGTCAAGGAAAAACAAACAATGGTTAAATTTGGAACAACTATCCATAATACTAAAGGTATTTTCGATTATGTTAACTTTGATGTTTAGGGTGCTCTCAAATACCTTCATTATATGAAAAACACTATTTTGTAATCTTTGTTGATGACTTTTCTTAGAGAGTGTGGATGTATTGAAAATTAAAGATGAAGTGTTGAGAATTTTTCTCAAATGAAAGATGATGATGGAAACTCAAATTGACAGAAAGATCAAGTGTCTTCGCACAGACAATAGTGGAGAATACAAAAATGATCTTTTCAAGAAGATTTGTGAAGACAATGACATCGTCAGATATTTCATTTTAAAAAATACACTAACGAGATAAAGTGGCAAACGCATGAATTGAAAATTGCTAGAAAAGGTTTGGTGTATGTTGTCCAATGCAGACTTGGACAAATAATATTGGGATGAGGCAATAACATATGCATGCCACCTCATTAATCGTCTACCTTCTACCGCAATTGATGAAAAGACACCATTAGAAATATGGTATGAAAACCTATTGAAGATTATGGTTCTTCGTATGTATTTGCCTTAATGTCATATTATCATGTCAGAGAGTTAAAACTGAATCTAAGAGCAAAAAAAATCTCTATTTATGGGGATTACTTCTGGAGTCAAAGGATACCGCTTATGGTGTCCAGAGACAAGAAAAATTATATTCAACAGGAATGTTACCTTTGATGAATCTACCTTGACCAATAAGGTAACAGTTGAAGATATCAAATAAACTGATGGTGCTTCAAAGCAGGTGGAGTTAGAGGAAAAAATAACTTTCCCAAACCAAGAAGCAATCGAGGAAACAACAAAAAAAATTCCTTTGGAAGAAAATCCAGTTGAGGAGGATATTCTATTTCAAGAAACTCAACCACAATTTGAATCAATAGCAACCATCAAGTCAAAAAGAATAATAACATAACATGCTCGGCTTATGGATATGGTGGCTTGTGCAGCCTCAATTCTAGTTGATGGTATTTATATCACTTATAAAGATGCAGTATAAAGTTTAAAAGAAGATAACTGAAGGATTGTCATGAATGAAGAAATACAGTCTCTTCATCAGAATTGCACGTGAAAATTGGCAATATTTTGAAGGGCAAGAAAGAAATTGAGTGCAAATGAATATATGCAAAGACCCGAGCGGCGTATTTTTTTACGCCCTGTAACGTTCATTTTTGTATTTTAAAATTGATTTTGCCCCTAAAATGGGAATTCGGGCAAAGCCTGAGAGGTCTCTGTCTTTTTAACACACGACACACTACTTGAAGTCTGATTTGAAAATCTCACTCTGCTCATTCAGATGAATAAATTTCGTGAATACGATGAGAGATGTTGCCTGCTAATTCCGTTCCTTCTCTTTCCTAACTAAGAAAGTGTTCACTATGGTAACGACCGGGTTCATCGTTACTGGTTAACCATTCGTGCCAAGTTTTGAGTTAGAAAAATTCTGGATTTGGGAGTTGAAAATTCTGCGCTAGGCTAGTCTCGACTGGTTTTGAAGCGAGGTATGGTCTAGTACAATCCGGGTAAGGATTTGGCTAAATGTCTTGTTTTGAGCTAGTTTTCCTTGTAGCTAAGTCATAGAGGAGTTCGGGGGACTTTTCATAATCAAATTCGGGTAGGTAGAACTCCCGAAATCGAGGTTGATGTGAAATAGTTGTTCCGGAATGACAAGAAAATAAGTGTACTGTAAAATGGCCAAAACTGGTAGATTTCCTAACATTCTGTCCATGACGAGCACAACCGTTCATGGTAGCGACCTCCGCTATAGCGGTGGAAAATATTGTTATAGCGGTGGTCAAGGCCGTCAACACTGCTCAAGACCGCTATAGCGGGAGTTGTACGTTATAGCGAGACCGCTATAGTGGAGCAGGGACCGCTATAGTGGAGCGACAGGATTAGAAAAACAAAGAAAACGGGCTTTTAATTTCATTATCTTCCCTTCAGCCCCAAGAACAAACAGGAGTTATTCCAAAAACCCTCCTAGGCTTCTCCAAGGCTTGTAAGCGATGGGGAGGAGGGATTCCACCGAAAGGGACGCAAAACCAAAGATTTGGGCCTATAGGACCGGCAGGAATGCCTCTACGGAGCCAGAAATGCACGGTTGCAGCTATTTGGCATCCAGGTAGGCTAGGTTTTCATGAGTAGTTAGACATGTTTACTTTCCGTACTTTTGTAGAGTGAAATGTAGAATCCATGTTTTAGGCCTCCGGGCACAGAGTCTGGCGGATTCGGGTTTGGTTATGTATGTGCTAGGAATTGGTTGAATTTGAGTTTGGGTTATTGATAATTGTTTGGGGTTGTTTATGTTGTCTTGGTATGCTAAAAATGATAGACTCAGGGACTGGGATGTCAAGAAGGTTCGGGGAACCGGGAATTGCAAGGACAACTAGGTGGGGATGAAATGGGAAACTCCTAGGTGAGGTTTCGGGAATGTGAGAGGCATGTTTAGAAATCATTGTTTGCTAGGGTCTAGGAGTGAAAACTCGTATTGTTGTTATCTATGTATGTCCTGGATTAATGGTGTGGTTAAATTATGTTAAAAAGGGGAAACCGTTCATTATGTGTAAACAAGGGTAAGTGTGTTTACTCTTCGGATGAATGTAAAGGTCTAACTATATACCCGAAATACGGGTAGGTGATGGCTTACGATTTCTGTGAATGTTTTATATTCTTGTACTCATATCTAAGTGATTGTTTGAATTACATTGCTTAGGGAAGTTGTGTAGAATTTCTAAGGTTTCTGTTTTACAGTCTGTGATTTGAACGGTATTTGCTTGTTGGTTTACAAGTTATTTGTCCATGCATTTGACTGTGATTGTTGACATTCGGTTGGCTTGGGTACCACACCTGGTATAGGTATAACATTCGGTTGGCTCGGGTACCACGCCTGGTACAGGTATAACAAACGGTTGGCACAGGTACCACACCTGGTACATGTTACTATTTAGTTGGCTCGGGTACCACGCCTGGTACGGGTTTATGCTACTGCATCATTGCATTGGTATTGTTGCATTGCATTGATATTGTTGAATTGCATTGATTGTTATTAATTCTGTGAGTGGACCGGGCTATTTTTATTGAATTGTGATATTCAATGGTGGTCGTTGAGTGACCGGGAATCCCGATATGTCTGCTGAGTTTGGTCTTGGTGTAGGTCGGGTTGTTATATCATGTTAATAGTAGGTCTTAGTGTAGACCGGGTTGTCATGTTATTAGTTGGTCTTGGTGTAGGTCGGGTTGTTATATCATGTTATGAGATTGGTCTTGGTGTAGGACAGGTTGTTATATCATGTTATGAGATTGGTCTTGGTGTAGACTGGGTTATTATATCATGGTGATTAGTAGGTCTTGGTGTAGATCGGGTTGTTATGTTATTAGTTGGTCATGGTGTAGGCCGGGTTGTTATATCATGTTATAAGATTGGTCTTGGTGTAGGCTGGGTTGTTATATCATGTTATGAGATTAGTCTTGGTGTAGGCCAGCTTATTATATCATATTAATTAGTAGGTCTTGGTGTAGACTGGGTTGTCATGTTATTAGTTGGTCTAGGTGTAGGTCGGGTTGTTATATCATGTTATGAGATTGGTCTTGGTGTAGGCCAGGTTATTATATCATGTTAATTAGTAGGTCTTGGTGTAGACCGGGTTGTCATGTTATTAGTTGGTCTTGGTGTAGGCTGGGTTGTTATATCATGTTATGAGATTGGTCTTTGTGTAGACCGGATTGTTATATCACGTTATTAATTGGTCTTGGTGTAGACTGGGTTATGATGTTAATTAATAGTTGGTGTTGGTGTAGACCGGCTTGTCATGTTAACACCTAGATGTGTTAGGGGGAAACCGGGTGGGTCCGGACTATTTAAAAGAGGTTATGAGTTCACAATTTATTGTCATTAAGTGTACTAATGACGGTCAAGGTTTACTTGTGATTAATGAGGTAAGGATGGGTCTTGAGGTAGATCGGGTACCCGGTTGAACACTTAGGTATGGTTAGAGGATCCTTGGAGGGTCCGATTTTGGGATTCGAAAGGAATTTAGATATAACTATGTTGTTGTCATGGCATGTGTCAATGGTTTCTAGGTGATTTCCATGTGATTGGTCAATTGGGAGTACGATGGAAAGTCTGGGGTTGTAGTGGTTGGTTGTTATAATCGGGATGGGAAGTTGTCTGAGAGGTACGGAAAGGCCGGACATTGGTTAGTAATACTACGAGTATAAGTGGTTTGGTTGGGCAGTTAGCCGGGTTAAGTCTGAATATTTAGTCAAGGTAGTTGATTGGGGTGAAGGTTAAAGGTGACTTTGGAAGTCTACGTGTCAAGGTCACTTGGGAAGTCTAGGTGACAAGGTGACTTAGGAAGTCTACATGTCAAGGTGACTTGGGAAGTCTAGGTGACAAGGTGACTTGGGAAGTCCTAGATGCCAGGGTCAAGGTTAAAGGTGAAGGAGGGAGCTATAATGTTTATTTCATGTTTTCCCTATTTTCTTATATGATGGTAGGAATGTCTCGGGTCGACCGATAATGCCTACCAGTACGTATGTTTGTACTGACTCTACTCTTGCTATACCTTTTTGGTATAATCTGGTTGCAGGGTTGGTGATGTTTCACAGGTTCAGGATTGCGATGATCTTCCAGCAGCTCCTACTTCTTTCTATGGTGGAAGTTGTGTCCATTTTATGTTATAAGCTCATCTTGTAAAAGCTCTTGTACCGGCTTAGACTAGGTTCTGGGCAGGTTGTTTCATATTGTAATTGTTTTTCGCAAATTCTTTAAGTTGTTTATTTTTCTAAACTATTTGTAAAAAGGATTTCTCTTGTATTTAAGGGACTTATTTAATGGTTTATTTTCTTTTCCACATTGGGTGTTGATTCAGGTGGTAAGGGATCTCCTATCTAGGTGGATTAGAGTATGTGCCCGCACTGCCCGGTAGTTGAGTCGTGACAAATGGTATCAGAGCCCAGGTTATCGGTCTCCCAGTACAAGAGCAAAATGTCAAATAGAGTCCTGCAGATTGGTGTGTAGACGTCCACATCTAATCCTAGGGAAGCTATGAAGCATTCTAGGAAGCATCTCTCTTCTTTCATTCCTTTTCGTGGGGTTTGTTTCACTCGCTTGTATGAGTTGAGTCCAATTGGTATTTTTTGATTCCAATTGGTATCTCAATGAAGTAGGGATGTCTTTGGACTCCGTTTGCAGTAAGACAAGCAAGGAAAATTGGAACCGGGAAGGTTCCAATTGGTATCTGGCCTGGGAGGCTATATTAAGGATGGATGAATCAGCTAACGGTCATCCATGAAGCGAATGAAAGGTGATGAAACTGGTTTGATTGAATGGCAGAGCTTGAGACTCGTGATTGTATGTATTGCATTGTTTGAATGACTATAATTTTGTGGTGTGTAATTGCTGAGTTGCCTTGAAATTTGTAGTTAATAAAGAGTCTTAACTGGTTATGTATTAATGATTGAAGAAATTCTTGTTTTGTAATTAAAGTGGAAAACTGTATGCTAAATGTTGGGCAGGATCTTATCATTGGTAAAAATGATAAGGGAAAAAGGGTATATACACTTTTGGGAACTCAGGTTTCAAGTGGTTGGTATGTGAATAAGTACCAGGGATAAGGGCTATTAATGCTTAATAGCGGGAGTTATGGTAAGACATGGATGATCAACTAATGGTCATCCATGGGACGAATAGAGAGTAAATTTTGTGACTTGATTTGGTTGTAACTTGAAGTTGAAATGTTGTGTTATTTACCTCTCGTGTGACTTGCTTAAAATATGTGTAAATTGTTGTCTGCCGTGCATGTTGAGTCTGCAGAGGGTCATTAATGTGAAAAATTTTATGTACCTTAGGCTGTGATAAGCTATTAAGAGTCTTGATTTAAAAGTGGTACTGCATTTTGAAAAAGGGCTTATCATTGGTTAAGATGATAAGGGATTGGAAACTATGGCTGTAGGGGAACCTTTGGTTTCAGGACATTTGGGACTTGGTTGGGAACCATGGGAACAAGGGAGTCATTAGTGGGTAATGGCGGGAAGATATTGTTGGGAACAATTGTCTAGTGTTAACTCTTTGTAATTGATAGTATTTTATGTTGAATGGTGATGCGTTTGATGTCAGGAATGGTCTTAAGGGTGGTTTAAGACCATGGCGGGATTTATAGAACTAAGGAAAGGTAGCTGGGAAAGGGAACTGATACACTTACTGGAAATTTCAATTTTCTGTACAATTACCGTTGGGACCGCTATAGCGGTGAAATATCCGCTATAGCAGAACCGCTATCGCGGAATGACCAACCGCTATAGTGGAGGTCAGCGAGGCAGAAGCCTCACCCTATTTTTCCCCTGTTTTTCATTCATTCCCGGGGGATTGGTAAAAACTATGACTGACCATTAGTGGGAATAGTCACTTATGTGTGGTCTGGCAATATGACCCGTGATTGATCAAGTAGTGTTGGACACTGCTCATAGACTATGTGATGAGGTAATTATTGTCTGGTTTAGTGTTGATGATCCTCAGTGGTAGGGTCGATTGAAGAAGCAGGGTTATTAAATGGGTTGCTTTAGCATTATAATACCCAGTGTTACTGCTTGTTACATGGTGAGCGTGTTCTCGCCATAGCATTGGTTAGGGTGTAAGCGCCCGGGTAGAAAATCCCCCTCCTAAGGTAAGGGTTGATGAAAATCTCAAGGTAGGGTGAGCCCAATGAAATCCTTATTATTGTGTGGTCTAGAGATACGTGGTGTCTCCGGGCATAGTGTTGATAGGGGTAAGGTGACAGGATGATATGTGAGAGGCATAGTACCACGTAGAAAGCTTTCGGAATGGAGTTCGGGCTAGTAGAACTCAAGGTATAGTGGGAAAGGGATCGCCATGATGGGATCTAGTCCCCTTGGTAGGAAAAAAAACTGTGTTTTTCGTTAATTGAGTTTCTTTGGCTCCGGTGTTTCAGCGAGGCCCCAGATTTCTTGGGCACTCGGGAAGGGGTAATCTAGTTGCCTTGTATGGCTCGAAGGAAGGAATTCCTTGATAAAGCGGAAGTGAGCTAAATTTTGGGTTGAGTTGGGTATACCAAAGGATTGGGAAATTTCGGTGGTTTGCGTAAGGTTATATTTACGCTATCATGATAGAGCAATAAGATCGAGGGACGAGCTTGTCCTTTCCCTTCGCTGTAGAGATCGTTTGGGATGAACGATGGGTAAATTGGTATCTGTTGTAACGACCGGGTTCGTCGTTACAAGTAAACCATTCGTGCCAAGTTTTAGGTTAGAAAAATTCCGGGTTTGGGAGTTGAAAATTCTGAGCTAGGCTAGACTCGGCCGGTTTTGGAGCGAGGTATGGTCTAGGACAATCCGGGTAAGGATTGGGTTTAATGTCTTATTTTGAGCTAGTTTTCCTTATAGCTAAGTCATAGAGGAGTCTGGGGGACTTTTCGGAATCTAATTCGTGTAGGTAGAACTCCCGAAATCGAGGTTGACGTGAAGGGGTTGTTTCAGAACGTAGAGAAAATAAGTGTGTTGTAAAATGGCCAAAACTGGGAGATTTTTGGGCATTCTGTCTGTGATGAGTGCAACCATCCGCGGTAGTGGCCTCCGCTATAACGGTGGAAAATATCGCTATAGCGGTAGTCAAGGCAGTCAACACAGCTTAAGACCATTATAGAGGGAGTTATCCGCTATAGCGGGACCGCTATACCGGAGCAGAGACCGCTATAGCGTAGCAACGGGATTAGAAAAACCAAGAAAATGGGCTTTTAATTTCATTTCTTTCCTTCAGCCCCAAGAACAGATGGGAGTTATTCCAAAAACCCTCCTAGGCTGCTCCAAGGCTTGGGAGCCATGGGGAGGAGGGATTCCACCAAAAGAGACGCGAAACCACAGATTCGGGCCTACAAGAATGCCTCCACGGAGCCAAAAATACACGGTTGCAGCTGCTTGGCATCTAGGTAGGCTAGGTTTTTATGAGTAGTTAGACCTGTTTACTTTCCGTACTTTTGTATAGTGAAACGGAGAATCCATGTTTTAGGCCTCCGGGCACGGAGTCTGGCGGATTTGGGTTTGGTTTTGTATATGCTAAGAGTTGGTTGAATTTGAGTTGTGGGTTATTGATAATTGTTTGGGGCTGTTTATGTTGTCTTGGTATGCTAAAAATGATAAACTTAGGGACTGGGATGTCGAGAAGGTTTGGGGAACCGGGAATTGCAAGGACAACTAGGTGGGAATGAAATGGGAAACTCCTAGGTGAGGTTTCGGGAATCCAAGAGGCATGTTAAGAAATCATTGTTTGCTAAGGGCTAGGAGTGAAAACTTGTATTGTTGTTATCTATGTATGTCTCGGATTAATAGGGTGGTTAAATTATGTTAAAAAGGGGAAACCATTCATTATGTGTAAACAAGGGTAAGTGTGTTTAGTCTTCAGACTAATGTCAAGGTCCAACTATATACCCAAAATAGGGGTAGGTGATGGCTTATGATTTCTATGAATGTTGTATATTCTTGTACTCATATCTAAGTGATTGTATGAATTACATTGCTTAGGGAAGTTGTGTAGAATGTCTAAGGTTTCTGTTTTACAGTCTGTGATTTGAACGGTATTTGCTTGTTGGTTTACAAGTTGTTTGTCCATGCATTTGACTGTGGATTGTTGACATTCGATTGGCTCGGGTACCTTGCCTAGTACAGGTATAACATTCGGTTGGCTCGGGTACCACGCCTGGTACAGGTATAACAAACGGTTGGCACGGGTACCACGCCTAGTACAAGTTACTATTTCGTTGGCTCGAGTACCACTCCTGGTACGGGTATATGTTACTGCATCATCGCATTGGTATTGTTGTATTGCATTGATATTGTTGCATTGAATTGCATTGATTGTTATTGATTCTGTGAGTGGACTGAGCTATTTTTATTGAATTGTGATATTCGATGGTGGTCCTTGAGTGATCAGGAATCTCGATATGTCTGCTAAGTTTGGTCTTGGTGCAGGCCGGGTTGTTATATCATGTTAATTAGTAGGTCTTGGTGTAGACCGGGTTGTCATGTTATTAGTTGGTCTTGGTGTAGGCCGAGTTGTTATATCATGTTATGAGATTGGTCTTGGTGTAGGTTGGGTTGTTATATCATGTAATGAGATTGGTCTTGGTGTAGGCTAGGTTATTATATCATGTTAATTAGTAGGTCTTGGTGTAGACCGGGTTGTCATGTTATTAGTTGGTTTTGGTGTAGGTCGGGTTGTTATATCATGTTATGAGATTGGTCTTAGTTTAGGCCGGGTTGTTATATCATGTTATGATATTGGTCTTGGTGTAGGTCGGGTTATTATATCATGTTAATTAGTAGGTCTTGGTGTAGACCAGGTTGTCATGTTATTAGTTGGTCTTGGTGTAGGCCGGGTTGTTATATCATGTTATTAGATTGGTCTTGGTGTAGGCCAGGTTATTATGTCATGTTAATTAGTAGGTCTTGGTGTAGACCGAGTTGTCATGTTATTAGTTGGTCTTGGTGTAGGCCGGGTTGTTATATCATGTTATGAGATTGGTCTTGGTGTAGGCCGGGTTGTTATAT
The DNA here is from genome assembly GCA_003996215.1 of Jaltomata sinuosa. Classification (NCBI taxonomy): domain Eukaryota; kingdom Viridiplantae; phylum Streptophyta; class Magnoliopsida; order Solanales; family Solanaceae; genus Jaltomata; species Jaltomata sinuosa. The sequence goes on from QJPP01004428.1 coordinate 85,078, forward strand.
CACGTTATTAGTTGGTCTTGGTGTAGACTGGGTTATGATGTTAATTAATAGTTGGTCTTGGTGTAGACCGGCTTGTCATGTTAACACCTAGATGTGTTAGGGGGAAACCGGGTGGGTCCGGACTATTTAAAAGAGGTTATGAGTTCACAATTTATTGTCATTAAGTGTACTAATGACGGTCAAGGTTTATTTGTGATTAATGAGGTAAGGATGGGTCTTGAGGTAGATCAGGTACCCGGTTGAACACTTAGGTATGGTTAGAGGATCCTTGGAGGGTCCGATTTTGGGATTCGAAAGGGATTTAGATATAACTATGTTGTTGTCATGGCATGTGTCAATGGTTGCTAGGTGATTTCCATGTGATTGGTCAATTGGGAGTACGATTGAAAGTCTGGGGTTGTAGTGGTTGGTTGTTATAACCGAGATGGGAAGTTGTTCGAGAGGTACGGAAAGGGCTGGACATTGGTTAGTAATACTACGGGTATAAGTGGTTTGGTTGGGCAGTTAGCCGGGTTAAGTCTGAATATTTAGTCAAGGTAGTTGACTGGGGTAAAGGTTAAAGGTGACTTGGGAAGTCTACGTGTCAAGGTGACTTGGGAAGTCTAGGTGACAAGGTGACTTGGGAAGTCTAGATGACAAGGTGACTTGGGAAGTCCTAGATGTCAGGGTCAAGTTTAAAGGTGAAGGAGGGAGCTATAATGTTTATTTCATGTTTTCCCTATTTTCTTATATGATGGTAGGCATGGACTCGGGTCGACCGATGATGCCTGCCAGTACGTGTGTTTGTACTGACTCTACTCTTGCTATACCTTTTTGGTATAGTCTGGTTGCAGGGTTGGTGATGTTTCATATGTTTAAGATTGCGGTGATCTTCCAGCAACTCCTACTTCCTTCTATGGTGGAAGTTGTGTCCATTTTATGTTATAAGCTCATCTTGTAGAAGCTCTTGTACCGGCTTAGACTAGGTTCTGGGGAGGTTGTTTCATATTGTAATTATTTTCTGTAAATTCTTTAAGTCGTTTATTTTTCTAAACTATTTGTAAAAAAGACATGTATTTAAGGGACTTATTTAATGGTTTATTTTCTTTTAAGCATTGCCTCTTGGTTCGGGTGGTAAGGGTTCTCCTATCTAAGTGGATTAGAGTAGGTGCCCGCACGGCCCGGTAGTTGGGTCGTGATAGCTACAAAGCATGATTGGTGTCCAATGGGTACGCTCCAAATGAGGCAATTAATTCTTATGAGGTATTTTCTCCAATTGTAAAACACTCCTCCATTAGAGTTTTGTTGGCTTTGGTAGCACAATTGAATTTGGAACTAGTTCAGTTGGATGTAAAAACTACATTTTTACATGGAGACTTGAAATAGAAAATCTATATGACTCAAGTATGTAACACTCCAGAACTTCCAAGACCAGACTTAGCTTAGAAAATCAGAAAAAAAATAATTTTTCTAACTGTCAGTCGGAATCACGAGTTGGATCCATGACCCGTGGAAGTTTCTAGGAGTCCTGGATTGGACCCGTGGAATTAAATTAGAAGCTTGAAGATTTCCTCTGAGAATCATGATTGGGTTCTACGGCCCATGGGAGGATTCATGAGTCGTGAACCCAAGTCGTGGTACCAATTTCTAGTAGCCCAGAATTAAGTCCTCAGGGTTCACGAGTGGGATCCATGACCCGTGGAAGTTTCCACGAGTCATGAACCCAACTCATGGAACCCATCATCAGAGACCCAGACATTTAAGCTCAGAAACTACGAGTGGGATCCAAGACCCGTGGAAGCTTCCACGAGTCGTGAACCCAACTCATGGAATCCATTCTAGTAGCTCAATTTTCAGGACCAGGAACCACGACAGGGTTCCACGAGCCGTGGAAGTTTCCACGAGCCATAGAACCCATCTATGGAACCTGAGTCGCGAATTTCAGCAGTTTTTCTTTAAATTTTCCAGGGGCATTCCAGACTTTTTCCACCTCTTTTAATGCCTAAGCTACGATGTTTTGACTACCCTAAGCCTAGTTTATTAGTCAAAAACTACCTAAAACATCTATTCTCTTAAAATCATCAGACTTAGAAAGAAAAGAAACAAAAGAGGGGACAATTTTCTCTCAAGAATAAGCAGAGGTCTTCTTCAAGTTCAGCCCCAAAATCCAAAGGATTTCTCCGTAGTTCTTCACCAAGTATGTGGGATTTCACTAGTGGGTTCATTCACCCATTAGGTCCCTAGAATTCACTCAGTTTCTCCATGCTATATTCAGACCTAGGGTTCCTAAATCTTAGGGATTCATTGTAATTTAGCTGCTATAGTTTTCATGGTATTAATTACATGGTTCTTGGAGAATTAGTATAGTTTCATGTATATAACTCAGAAACCCTAGCTTGTGTCAATTTCAGTATTCCATAAATTATGCTTGCTAGGCAGCTTAGACAGACAAACATGCTTCAAAATTCAAATGCCATATCTTTCAGTATTTGTATGTTGCATTCTCAGACGATTATTAGTATTTGAGCTATCCAGTATCTGAGCTTGCATTTTTATTGCTTATATTCAGTTGGGTGTAGACTTAGTACCGAGTGGACGATGGGATGAAGGCTTAGCTGTCAGATTAGGCTGACAAGTTTAGTAGCAGTCCCCAAGTCCCAGAACTACGGTGTCACCGTAGGTCAGAAAAGGGTCAGCTGTCAAATTAAGTTGGTCACCTTTGTCCCTTGTGGATATCAGTTTAGTGGATCCACGTCAGACTTGTTTGTACCCTTGGAAAGGTATGAACACCCTTCCATCCAGGGTTACAAGTTGGCCCCATAGTTAGCTCAGCTTGGGGTATATCGATTAACAATATCTCTCACATTCAGATTCATATTGCATTGACCATGTACTCAGTATATATAGTCAGTTATTCAGCTTAGCATATTATATTATATGTTCATGTTAGTACTTGGTCATTGTATCCGTCTTATTATCTAGTTCATGCTTCAGTATGTATTTCCATGTTCAGTTTTTATGTTGTTCAGTTTAGCCCATATCTCGCATGCTCGGTACATTCAAAGTACTGATGCATACTTTTGTGCTATATTATTTTATGATGTAGATTCAGGCGCTCAGCATTCAGACCGCTCTTAGTTCAACTTCCAGTCCGTACACAGCAGCTTCATTGGTGAGTCCTCATAGTTCAAGGATGATAGACATGCTTTACTTTTCAGTTTCAGATTATTAGAGTTAGTTGGGGGCATATCTCAGCAACTCGTATCATTTAGAGGCTTTCATACATAGGCTAGATTCAGCTTGAGTTGTTAGTGTTATTTCAATAATCACTATACTCTTTATATATTTTATATTCAGACATGTTTTGAGATTTTTCCACTTCAGATATTAAACTATTTTTTAGCTTTCGTACAGCATATGCTTTTAACTTGAAATTGTATAGATATGCCATGCCATGGGTTAGCTTGGGGTCACTTGTGACACTGAGTACCGTGTTGAGTCTAGGGGCTAGCCTCAAGGCGTGACAAGATAGAAGGATTCAAAGTTGCTGAAAAGGAAAATATGGTGTGCAAACTTCAAAAATTATTGTATGGATTGAAATAATCTTCTCGATAGTGGGTATAAATGATTTCACAAGTTTATGTTGGGAAAAAGGTAAAAGAAGCAAATATGATTATTGTGTGTATTTATGTAAGCTTGAAGATTGGATCCTTTATATATCTTCTCCTATATGTTGGTGATATGCTGACAGCTTCCCAAAGCCAAATGGAAATTCAAAAATTAAAGATTCAACTAATAAAGGAGTTTAAGATAAAGGATTTGGGTGAAGCAAGGAGATTCTTGGAAAGGAGATCAAAAGAAATAGACATTCAAAGAAACTCTATTTATCTCAGAAAGGATACTTGAAGAATATTAACACTCCTTTTGCTCCTCATTTTAAGCTTAGTGAACCTTTGTCGCCAAAGAATGAAGTTGAATGAGAATATATGTCAAGAGTACCATATGGGAATGATATTGGTAACTTGATGTATGCAATGGTTTGCACAAGATATGATATTGCACATGTTGTCGGAGTGAGCAGGTATATGCATAATCCTGAAAAGGAGAATTGGCAAGCTGTGAGATGGATCCTATGGTATATTCATAGTACTATAGATGTTGGTTTGATTTTCGAGTAGGTTGATAGTCAGTATATGGTTGGATATTGTGACTCAGATTATGGAGGTGTTTAGACAAATGGAGATCAACTACCGGTTAAGTTTCCACTTTTGCAAATGCACCAGTAAGTTGGAAATCTACTTTGTAGTCAACAGTTGCTTTGTCTACCACTGAGGCAGAGAACATGGCAATTATGGAGGTTGTGAAGGAGGCAAGTTGGCTTCAAGGATTGCTTAGAGAGCTTGCTATTGGAGAAAAAGGCATTACTGTATTTCATGATAGTCAAAGTGCTATTCAATTAGCGAAGAACCAAGTTCATCATGCAAGGATGAAGTACATTGACGTTCCATATCATTTTGTACAAGATGTTATACAAGAAGGTTGAGTCATAGTAAAGAAAATTCGAACTACATATAATCCTGCCGATGTGCTAATGAGAGTGGTGACTGATGTCGAATTTAAAATTATTTGAACTTGATCGACATTTTGAACATTGAATATTAAGGTTGAAGACACAATCAAAATTTGTCACTGAGAGAAATATTAAAAATGGAAAATCTTTTCAAGGTGGAGATTTGTTAAATTTGACAATATTCTTCGTGAACTAATGTTAGCATTTAGAAGGAAGGTAATTCTTTTTTAGTATGAAATATCAAGGTAATAAATTTTTAGTAGAAATTTTGGCGATCATTAAAAGGTTTCACAAGGTGAAGCTAGGCATTTGCTACATAATGATGTCATGGATGACATCTAAGAGGAAGAATTCACTCCTATAAATAGGTAGTTCTTGGTTCATTTACAACACAACTTTCACTTGCCTTCTCATCTTCTAATGTATTTGATTCTTCTTTCTCTCTTGTAGTATTTCACTTGTATTCTTTTGGAGTGGAATAAAATTGGGGTCGCTTGTATCCGAGGACTAGACAGAAAATAATATTTTACTGAACCTCATAAATTTCTGGTGTTCTTTTTTAATATTATCTCATTACTATTTATTACATGCTTTTAGATATAATAGTTGTGATTTAATCACACTCTATATATTTGGTAGTGCGAACAAGCAAGTGCGAGTTTCACCATGTGTTGGAAATCGTGATGCATAAGAAATATATTTTGATTTTATAAATGAGTGTTTAAATATAAGAGTCTTTATTCAAAAACTTGTTGATGAATGGAACTTGAGGTGAAATGTTGTAACTTCTATTAAAACTCATGTAGAGGCAATAAACATGAAATTTGATTTGAAAAGATACTTTTCACTTGTGTGATGATTGATATTGAAATGTATTTTTAGTTCTATTTGGCTTTTTCATTGGTATTCATACTTTAAAAGCTATATGGTAAAATAACATTTCATTTGAAAGGAAATGAGATTTTTTTCTCAAAATTTGAAATCTTTATACTTGTTAATAAATTTGAATTACATGCTACATGTTTTCAAAGGTAAAAAAGGGGCATTATTTACCAAGTATTCAAAATAGACATGTGAGGCCTATTTTTATAAAGCAAATTTGAGCTCGTAGCTCTTTTATTTATCAATCAATTGAATCCAAAAAACAAAAACAAAAATGGGCTCCACTGAGCCCAAAATGAAAGAACAATTATGCCCTTCGTTTGACCCGATCCATAAAGGACAGGTCTGATAAAAATAACAACCCTAAAAAATAGGGTTTCCTATTTTGATCCTTGTCCTCTTTTGAAAGAAAATGGCGATGTTGATGATGTTCTCTATCTCCAAGCTCCATATCTTCTTCCTCTGGATCATCAATCAACTTGAGCCCTATTTTGGGGGATCTGAGCTTGTCTTGCAGCTCATACAAGTGAAACTTTTTGATGCTTTTCCTTTCTTTTATGTATTGATATTGATGACTGATCTTCTTTTTATAGGGGTATGTTTTGGTGGATTCGGGTTCCTCACGAGCTCATGAGAAGTGCAAAGTCACGTATCGTGGAGTTGAAGCTACACGGGTATGTTTTTTTCTCTTGTCCCTCCAAAAACCACTAATTGTCTCCTTTATGTGTAGCTGAAGCAGAGGTGGAGAATCCATAGTTTCTCCTAATCTCCTTCTCTGGGTGCGGGTAACAACCGCTCTAAATGACTTCAATATCCTCATTTTTTGTTGGTGACCTTTTTTGTAAGATGTCGTAGCTTAGGCTAGGTAACTTTTTATTTCTTACAGTTGTGTAGCCCAAGTAGTGGCTAAAACAGATTATGTAAATAGCATAGTTGTGAGACCTGGTGCTGTATCTTTTAATTTCGATCATGATGGTCTGTAGAAGCATTGATTATCCTTGTTTTAATCCTCAAATTTGATATTTGAGCTTTCACCATGTTTATTATTTGTCTACATTTGGTGGGAAGTTGCTGAAAGCTTTGATATTTGATGATTTCTTCTTGGTTGAATGCCTGATTAGCTAGAGTGTCTTCTAACTGATTAGCTTCCCTGAATGCAAGTGTAATATGAATTTGCACTGGTCTATCATGTTCTTGATTTCCTCAATGATTACAACTAGTTTCCATGGAATCCTCTACTCTCCTTGTAACATCTTTTTTAAACTGAGTGAATCAGTTTTTAGTATGATGTTACTCATTAGCTCAGTAGTCCAATGCTTGAGTGCCTTTAGGATAGCAATGGCTTTTGCCGTCATGTTTGTTGTTACCCCTAGTTCCTGAACTTCTGCATAAATGAGATTATCATTGCTATCTCTGATGCAATAATCATAGGCACTTAATCCCGAATTACCTCTGCAAGCTCCATTTGTATTGCACTTGATCCATCCCGAGTTAGGAAATTTCCGCCTTACCAGTTTGTAGTGCAACCTTGGCTTGTAGTTATGTAGGTAAATCACTATCTCTCCCCATTGATTAGGGACCTTCATCCATGGGTACTTTAGTTTAATCAACTAGTACACAGTGTGTTGACAAAGCTGAAGCATTCTTTGGTAGTTAACCTCTTTTTCATGCCTCATAACATTCCTTATCTTCCATAATTCCCACATGAGAATGGTTGGGATAGCTATGAAAATGCTCTTTAGTTTTGGAGGAGCTGGTTTTTCTCACCATTTCAGAATTACTTGTTTAGGTGCATTCCTTCAATATTATACTTGCACAAGAAGAAAACTTCTTATGTAGCTTTTGGGATATGGGAGCTGTTAGAAAAAGGTGGGACATAATTTCCTGGGTGAAATTGTCACAACAGTTACACGTGGACACAATCTACATACTCATTCTTTTAAGATTGTCCTCTGTGGAAATTCTTCTTTGCCATACCCTTCGCAGAAAGAAACACATCTTAAAGGAAAGCCCTTTACACCAGATGCTAGATAACCAACTTCTCTCCTTCTTCTGCCTCATCAAATTCTAGGCAGATTTCACTATGAAAACACCTTTAGTGTTGCCCATCCACCAAGACCTATCATTATACCCCTCCAAGAGTGTAGGGATGATATTTTCTAAAATGTGGTCAGTTATTTCTACTGATATCCTTTCTAGCAACTTTTATTTATTCTATGTACCATTATTGATGAATGCTTTCACCTCTATCTCCTCTTCTTGATTGTTGTGCTCTTCTATGAAATAGTGTGCACTTTGTTGTGTCCAGTTTTCAAATCAAAAATCATAATTTCTAGCTTTAATTTGCCACCAAATATCATGTTCATCCTTTTCTCTAACCAGCAATATTTTCTTCCAAACATGAGAAGCTCCAAATCTTTTAGCAATGATAGGATGTAGCTTCTTACCGTACTTATTCCACATTAGGAACCCTATAGAGAAGAGGTGGATACTCTAAAATTCTACCACAATTTAGCAAATAGAGTAGCTAATACATCATGTAAGGATCTGAATCTTAATCCTCCTTCTATGTATGGGTAGCACATATCATCTCAAGCCACTCAATGTTTCCCTTTTTCACCCCAGTTTTGCTCCAGAAGAACTTTGCAAGAATTTGATGGAGTTGCTCAATAATCCCTTTGGAGGGATTCATAGATGATAATATGTACACTGCATAGATTGTAATACATGGGTGACCAAAATGAATCTTCCTTCAAAGGATAGGAATTTATTCTAGCAAGACATTATTCTCTTTGTGACCTTCCTCAGTAATTCTTCAAACTGAGACTTGTTATTCCTTTTATAAAATACTGGGGAACCCTGATAGGTAAAAAGGAAAGAACCTTGATTAATTCCAGTCATCCTTCTTAATCTAGCCCTTACCCCAAAAGGTGTCTTCCAGTCAGCCTTCTTAATCTAGCCCTTACCCCAGAAGGTGTCTTCTCATATAGATCGAAGAAACTCTTACTCTTGTTTATCATTTTCCCAGAAACAGTCGCATATTCCTTCAATACCTACATCATTTTACTATAGATACTCTTTCCCCAGAGCAAAAGATTATTGTATCAACTACATAAGACAGATGATTTATCTTTGGACTCCACTTTGATAAACCATATCCTTTGAAGTTAACATCTTCATGTAGCTTGTTCAGTCTTCTTACTAAGACCTCAGCAACTATTATGAATAGTGTGGGTGAAAATAGGTCTCCTTGCTTAAGTCCCTTGGTTGACTGGAAAAAACTATGTGCTTGTCCATTTATGAGCACAAAATATTAGTTATTAGACACCAATCTCCATACCATGTCAATGATGATTTGGAGAACCCAAATCTTCTGGGTACCTTGGTGAGGAAAATCCATGAGATCTTATCGTAGGCCTTAGCAATATCCAATTTCACCACCATATTATGAAATTGATGATTTTGTTAATGTTCCTTATGATTTTCTGAGGGGCTAGGACATTCTCAGTTATGCTTCTACCTTTGACAAAGCCCGTCTGATTCATAGAGATAATACTAGGTAGAAGAGTAACTATCCTTTCATACAGAATCCTTGAGAGTATCTTATTGGTAAAAGTGCTCAAGATGATAGGTTTGAGGTCAGTAAAACTATGAACATTTTCTTTCTTGGGAAGAAGGACCAGGTTTGTATGAGTTATGAACCTGTGGATCTCTTGCCCACAGAAGAAACCTATGACTGTCTTAGTGATGTCATCTCTAATAGTGTCCCAACAACTTTGAAAGAATTGACCTAAAAATTCATCTGGACCACTGGTGTTATCCCTATTCAACTCAAAAACAACTTTCTTAACTTCATCTTTGCTAGGTAGTCTGACCAACTTTTTATTTTGATCATGAGAGATCATATGAGGAATGTTGTCTAGAATTTAAAAATTCTCCACACTTCCTGCTAGTCTAAACTGCTCCTAAAAAAACTACAGCTTCAGTTTCAATATTTGTATTGGAATTCACAGTGTCCCCCAAGGTTGTCTGAATATCTGAAATATGTTGCTTTTTTCCATCTTCCCTTTACATAAGAGTGAAAGAATTTGGTATTTCTATCACCCTCTGTAAACTATTTCATGCCTAATTTATGTTTCAAGTATTCTTCTTCTATATACAAAAACTTCTTCAATTCTGCTTCTGCATTGTTGAGCTCCATTTTATTCTCTACTGATGGTTGGATTTCCAATTGCACTTATTTCACCTTGATCACATCCTCCAAGTTGTTGAAAGATATTTTCAAAGGTTTCTTTAACCCATACAGCTATAGCCCTTTCCACCTTCTTAATCTTGGCCTGAAATTTCATAAAAGGATTTCCTATGAAGTCAATCTTCCAATTCTCCTGGAGAATGCTTTGGAAGTGTTGATGCTTGGTCTTGAAATTCAATAATTTAAAAGATTTAATTATAGGCTTTTCCTCTGAGCAACAAGTGACATGTAAGGGTGCATGATCAGAACCTTGTCTAACCAAATGTTGTACTTCACTGGATGATAGTAAATCAAAGAATTCATGGCTGCCCAAGACTCTGTCAAGTCTCTTAAAATACATAACTTCTTGATTCTGCCATTCCACCAAGTTTATTTACTCACTGACACTTTCAATTCTGTCAGTGCACATTTGTTTATACATTGTGCAAAGTCTAGTACTTCAAATTGAGTTAAAAGTAGGCCCTCAAGCTTCTCTTCCTCATTTAAAATTGCATTGAATTCCCCACCCACAATTCAAGGTGATTAATTGTCTTCAGCTAGTTTTCTAGACTCTCCCATAGTTCTAAATTATCTAGAGCATTACATCTGGCATACACTATAAAAATCAAAATCTCTTTTTTACAGTAGTTGAATTTCAAAGTAATCTGTTGTATACTGTCCTCCTGGACTTGTCTGTCCATTTATTACTCCAAAAAATTCAAATCTTAGAAGAACAGTCAGCTATAGCATTTTTAAGTCCAAGCTTTTTTTGTATTGATTCTGGGCCTTGAAAAGATTCCAATAGGGTTATGTAAGAGTAGTGATGTCTACTGTTAAGTTCCATTAATCTTCGAAAAGCTTTTTGAGATTTAACAGACCTTATGTTCCAAAACATTAGTTTTCCTATCATTGATCACTATTGAGCGGTTTGTCCTTACTACTCCTTGTTGTAACCTGTAAGGGGGGTGTTGTTCTTTTTTTACTCCACTTTTGAGGCCTTCTATCTGTCTAGGAGATAAATCTCCTGCTTTGCTTGCACTGTGAATGTTAGCATACATTTCTTCATTCTCCTCTGTGAGTTGTTGTTGTGTCTTCTGTGAGTCTGATAACTCCTGTAAGTCTGGTACATTTACATTGAGTAGAATTGGCTCTACTACTTAAAGAGGTTGTGGGGACCCTTCTGATTGGTTGTTTTACTTCAATGGGGTTTTCTCCCCCTTCTCTAATCCTGCATTCACCTTTGGTGGGTTCAAGAAACATTTTGTTTGGGCTCTTGGTGTTACTAAATGCTTCTTCAACTCATTCATTTGTGTGATCTATGTTGTGCTCGTTCTATTGTGGGTCTCCTTTTATGTCCCTGTGTTTTGTCCCTTATCCTGTGCATTTTCCTTTATTTGCCCCGTGTTTTCTTCTTTGTCCTTGTCAATTCCTTTCTCAGACTCCTCATCCCCAAGTGCATCTAATTGGTTGAGAGTTTTCACCCCTTGTGTTCTTGTTACTTATGTTTAGGATTCCACACCTGCTCATGTCTCCATCTCCCTTTTCCTTGGTCTTTTCTGCTTTTCTGTTCTTTGAATTCATCTTGTGCTCTTTGGCTGTTCATTTTCCCTTGTTCACCCTGTTGGGGGGAGGGGGGTCCATTTCCTTTGTCTGCATTTATGGGGGTTCTTTCTTCTTTATTTTTTTCTCCTTGCCATCATCTGCCTTCTCCTCCTCTTTATTGTTGGGGTATAATTCAGAGTGAATTGCATAACATTGTTCTTCATCATTCCCTGAATCCCGCAGCTTTTACAGTATTTAAGGACATAGTCATACTTAATTTTGATCCATTTCTCCACTACCTCTCCAGAGTTTTTCCTCATGCCTATATTGATTCTTTTTGAAAATTCACCTAGCAGGTCAACCTTCACCTTCACATGAGCAGAACTAGGCCTTATCTGATTTTTTTGTAGCCAGACCAACTTGTAATGGTTTACCAACCGCAGCAGCAAATGAGAATACCACCTTTTTTTTAAAGAAATTAGGTGGGAGAGAAGGGAAGGATATTCACGCAATCGTAGTAATTATTTCCTCCTCCAGATCAAACAATGGATCTCATTTCAATGTGTGCATGTGATATGTCCAGTGTCGTTGTGTTAATTAGAAGGAAGACTTTGATAATAAGTTCATGTAGTTCTCCAGATTTGTCGCTCTTATCAGTACATGTTTGTTGCCTAGAAATCTAATCTTGCATTCTCCTTTCAGTTCGCATTGCTTTGGTATCATAGTTCGCAGATCTTGAATGTCAGGCTATCCATAGAAAAAATTTCCTACTACAACGTAATGCAAGTTTTCATTCAAAATCATTGGATTTACCTCCTCCTCCTCCTAACTGACTCTAGGTTCTCCGTGCAGATAAGCAATTGGTTCTATGGGAATGGGTTTGGTGATAACTGGTGTAGGGCGAAGTGTTGATGCATAGTTTCCTAGGTTGATGGTGTTGGCTAGGGGTTGGATAGCCTCTGGGGAGGCTGTCATGTTGACGTGGTGTCCATGGCCACCGGAAAATGGTAGACAAATTGAGATGGTTATCGGTGGCTAGGGTTCTCAAAAGTTATTGTATTGTTAGTCGTTTTGTCGATTTTATTGAGTCAGGAATTTCTATTGTGAGGCCTATAAGTGTCATGTTATTCTATTCTAATAATTTCAATACTTTTGGGAGTTACCTATATTCACCGAGATTGGATTTGAAGGAATTCTGCATATTGTCATGAAACTACACGTGTAAGTGATGACACAAACTCTAACTATTGTTAAAAGGCTATGTAGAATGCCTCTATAAGAGGATAATATTGTGCTAATAACATTAGAATGGCTAAATCGATTTGTACGACACTATAATGAGACAACATGAGCAAGTACGGTTTGTAATACTTGCGGGTAGTTGATCACTTAGTTGACCTTGGATCTTGTGCCAGTATTGGTAAAGCATTTACATTTTTTTCAATTGTGCATACATTATGGGTGTGTTTGGTATGAAGGAAAATATTTTTCATGGAAAATGTCTTCCATGAAAAAGATTTTATGAAAAACAAGTTGGTTTCATACTTATTTTCTCATGCTTGGTTGGTGAGTGGAAAATATTTTTCGGAAAATATTTTCTATTGTTTGATTGATGAGTGAAAACACATTTTTCAAAAAATATTTTTTATTTTTGATTAGAGAGTAGAAAATATTTCTAGGGGGTAGGTCGGGGATTGGGGTGTGGTGGTTTGGGGGGGGCTGGGTGGGTGGGGGGCGCGGTAACTAAAAAAATTACTTTTTTTTTTAAGAAAAAACTTTGTTTAAAGAAAAAATTTAACATTAATATTTTTTTTATTTTTTATTTTTTTTTGGGGTGGGGGCTGGGGGCGTAGGGTGGGGGTTGAGTGGGATGGGGTGGAGGGTTGAGGTACAAAAATATTACTTTTTTTAAGAAAAAAATGTATTTTTATTGAAAAAAAAATTAAAAATTTGAGTTTGGATGGGTGGAGGTGGTAGTGGTGGGGTGTGGGGGGGTGTTAAAGTGGGGTGGGTGGATGGGTGAGGTGGGATACAAAAAAAATTACTTTTTTAAAAAAGTTAATTTTGTTTTTTAAAGAAAGAATTGAAAAAAAAAATTGATGTGGGGTGGAGGTGGGGTGAAATAGAAAAAATATTTTTAAAAAATTGTGTGAGGTAGAGGTGGGGGTGGAGGTAGGGGTGAGAGTAGGAGGGTGGAGTGGGTGGGATTGAAGTGTTATGAAGGTGAGGACTTGTTTTTCCTACTTTCATTAGAAAAGTCATTTTCAAATTTTTTGACCAACCAAACACAAGAAAATTGGATAACATTTTCCAGAAAATATTTTTTCCCCGTACCAAACACACTCTATATGCAATTCAGCTTGATAGTATGATAGATATTATAGTACATATTGATATATGCACATAGACATGCTTGCTACATTGTATTCCCTTTTGTAATCAGGCTATGTCCCAACTAGTACTCATAGATGCTTCATGTATTCTATTTATGGAATTTAGATATTTGGCTGCGATAGTAGTTGAGTGCCGGTCACGAGTCCTTCCAATTTAGATCGTGACAAACAAAAAGCAACGATAACAACTATACATAAATCCTAAATAAATTGAAATCTATTATATAAAGTTATAAACCATCACTGTCCATGTAGCTACTTCTAAATTAGAACATTATAGGCCAAAATAGCTGCAAACTAAAGGAACCAAAGAAAGGGTCATACCACAGTAGTTGCAATGGACTTATCAAGACAAATTTAAGTCATATGCACAAGAGTGTAAAGGATTATTATTACATTATCAGTGTAGTTGGAGCCTGGAGGGTTTGTACAGTTAACTAATGTTTACTGTACACAAGAGCTCTCACACTTCCATTCCATATTTATTGAACACCCACAGAATAGACTTGCAAGAGGAGCATAACACCAAGCAAGTTTAACATACTAGGATTTTTATTGCTAAATGATTATAATATATTAGATAGATCATAGGAGGAAAACAAAAAGTTAATTGGGTCTACATTTCACTGCCTTCACTTTTTAAGATAACAAACTCAAAGAGCCCTCTAAACCTACTACCAATGACATGCCAATTCCTAAGAATATCAACATGTATACTAACAAAGGATCATGGTTTTGGATTTTAACTGATCTCTATTTTTTGAACTAACAACCCTACGAAAAGAAATAAAAGGACTTAGAATTTACAACAGAGGAGAACTCTTTGCCTCCAACCCCTGTGTTTCCGCAAATGCCTCCTTTCTGCCTGTGCCATTCTTACTGGACTACTGTTCCATTCAGATTGTAATCTGTAAGGACAAACACAAGGAATATGTTAATCACAAACCCAGGGAAACCGGAAGATAATCGGAAGAAGGATTGCAGCATAAGATATTGCAAACAATTACACTGGGAAGGCAAAGGATCGGGCACTGGTTGTGCTGCTATCTGACCGAAGAGAGATGTTAGCCGAATGTGATATGGGCCCTGAGTAAGTGATCAAACCAGATGCAGGTCCTGCTGCAGAAAAACTTGCCTCTCCATCTGCAAAATGACCATGCACTCCAAGGGGGAGATTACCAGAGTTCTTATCCTCGAGATTAGCCACATTTTGGGGGTCAAGGGATTGTCCGTGAGCACTGTTATTGGTGGAGTCCACACTATTGGCAAAATGAACTTGAGTAGCAGCTGAAAAGCTATCAGAACTCCCATCCTTTAGACTGGAGACGGCCTCTAATCTAAGGGATTGCTCAGGCAAATTTTTGACAGTTTTTGCCACGCTGCTACTTGAAACCTGCTCGGTCAAGTTTTGGTCATAAGTAATAGCTCCAGCTTCCGACTTGCTATTGTTAAAGAAGTTGATAGCTGCCCCATTGTTGTTTGTTTCATCAGCTGTCGAGACTGCATTTTTGTTGTTGAAAGCTGCTACAGAAGAAGGCATCTGCAGTTTATGAAACTGCATTCGTAATCAAGTTTTACCACATGAATGTATCTAAGAAACATGCACATAGGCTTATTAACCACATGGCATCTAAATATAGGTGAATTTGTTAATATAACATAATCAAACCTGATCAGGCTGCTGGGCTGATTGATCAGCATCAGAGTTAGATTCCTTAGAATTCTGAATGTAGGATTCTTTTTCTGATATGTTACTAGCTATTGCCATTGTAGTACCTTTTGATCGAAAAATCTTCATCACATCCTCCAGATAAGAATCCGTATCAGCTTCTTTGCTCATATTATCTTCCAAGAAGGGATTTAAACCATTTGGAATAAGTGATTTAGTATCCTCATCTTCTTTAGTTGTATGATGATCCATAGGATTTATGAAGGTAATTTCAACTGATGAAGCTTTGGACTCACCTGCTGAGACCAATTCGCTGTCAATACCTACCCTTGTGTTTCTAGGCTGGTGTTCGTCAGCAGCTAGAGAAACAAACGAGTCAGGCTGACCATCTTTCCTGCTTTCAGTTACAATTTTATCCACGAGAGGTACACCCTCATCCATGCAAATGTCTTTCATAATATTATAGTTATTCTCTGTATAGCAAATTGTCGATTCAGGCAATTTGCATTCCACGACACCCTTATCGGAATATAAATGAGTGCCTGTACTAAACAACTCTGAAACAGAGGTAAATTCTGCATTAGAGACTATGGCTCCCTTTTCTTTATCATCAAGGAAATCAACAATCATGGAGTCCTCAAATTCGGGATTGCTCCAGGGGTGATCTCTATCTTCTGTATCACATGCAAAAGGATTACCATTTCTCTTGCAAGTAGTTAAATTAAACAGGCCTTCGTTCAGATCATCTTTCAGAGGTGAAGCTCTAATTTCATGTTTGTTACTTCTTGAAATATCTTCAAAAAATACAGAGTCATCAAGTTCCTGAACATTCCACAATTCATTCCTCTCTTTTGTTTCACACACCAAAGAGTCTTTAGTGCCATCACAACCATTTGGATCAAGCACATCTTTTGTTTGAAAGACTAAAGACTTAGGGTCCTTGTAACCATTTGAGTGATTTAATATTCCATCCGGATTTTCCGTCATGGTAGCCTTCTCTTCAGCGTGTTAAAATACTGTTGTAACATTCAAATGTATCAGAATCGTGCACAACTGATACAAACAGATGATCGATGGCCACAGGAGATTTTTACTTCTCAATGCAAGAACCACGTTGAGAGATAATATGTTACATAGAGGCGTATTTAGATGCAATTTGACTATATAACTTTAAGATGTAAAGCATTTCCATAAATAGACAAAGGATTTGAACAAAGTCAATGGCTGCAGCAAGGCAAACGATAATAAATAACAGGATTTATCAAATTCATTCACTCCTTAGTGTATTAAAATTTAAAAAAAAAAAAAAAAAAGCCTTTGGCGAGCTTAAAACTTGTGAAAGATGTATCTTAGCAGCAGCAGCAGCAGCAAATTGCAGAAATAAGAGATTTATACTCACAAGCTTTCATAGATTACATCAGCCGGTCAAATCAGGAGAAATACTCAGAAGCAGTGAGGCAAACATCACTTAGTGAGGTAGATACGGCTCAGAAACCTGTGTCAACAGAATTTACAAAATATATTTAGGAGGGAATGGCTGTGAAATACTTGCAAATCCTTGAATAGGGATAATTTTAGCAATATATTCGTGCTAAAAAAAGAAACAGCAGAAAACAACATAGCATAACAGGGCAAGCCTTCTAGTCATAACAACGAGAGAACAGTAGCCAAACGTACAATATAAATCAATCAAACACTGCCTCAATCCCAAACTAAGTACAGGCGGATATACGAATCCTCTATAACCATTTCGGGCTTCTAACAAAAGCTGCTTGATTCAGCCGAATCCGTATTCGGGCTTCTAACAAAAGCTGCTTGATTTAGCTGAATCAGTATTCGGGCTTCTAACAAAAGCTGCTTGATTCAGCCGAATCCGTATTCGGGCTTCTAGCTCCACCCATGCTGACCTTTACAATAGGAAGCCTTAAAAGAGAATTATAATGGCAATAAACCAGTTCCAGATACCATTGGCTATCTATAACAGATCAGCTGACTTTCTGTTACACAGGATTCACACAAACTTAAAAAAAAAAATTAAGAAAAAACAAAAAAAAAACTAAAGTAAATAATGATCTCAATCAAATACAACAACAAACTCAGTGTAATCTCACAAGTGGGATCTGGGGAGGAGGGTGGCGTATACGCAGACTTTACCCCTTACCCTAGCTCAATGATTTGAATCAAATATGTCAGAAAATAAAAAAACAAAAAGCAAGTTGCTTTACCTCCCGTACAAAAAGACACTTTTTATGTTTAATAGCCTAAACCACATGGGATCCTAACTTTGTCAATAGATAAGGAAAAAGACAAGTGCTGGTTATTTCACTTTGAAATTTTTGTACAAAGCTTTAACGGCTAAAATACAAATCCCATCTCCTAAGTCAAATGACCAATCCCCACCATTTGTGTTTTGTCCTTTAGCTCTCTAAAAATAAAAAATTACTAATCACTTCTAACTAGATCTAATCCTAATTAATATTTTAATTCACCCCCTCACAAGAATTAGTAAAAAATTACTAGAAAACAATGAAAAAGGCCTTACATTCTGGCAGGTTCTTATCGGATCCCAAGAAAATTCACAATCTCATTAGCCATAAATAATCTGATTAATAAAGGGTAAATTGTTATTATTTTAATTTCTTTAATCACATGATGTTCCCAATATTTGGGTTTGGGTTCCATTTAAAAGTATCAGAAATGAAAATCAAAGTGAAGACTAAAGAAAAAGCAATCACAAGTCTGTATTAGTCAGACTTGCCAAAAATGTTGTCGTACCCGTATGGAATCCTTAAAAAATAAACTATTTTTGGAGGATCCAACGCAACATTTTGTGAAAAACACAACCTCAGAAGCAAAAGTTAAATCCCAAAATCTGAGTTCAACATAAACATATATACAAAAAAAACAAAGAGATCTCAGCTTAAATGAGAAGAAAAAGTCACTCACCCCTTTAGATTTAAGAAGATAAGCAATTAAAAAACAAAATGAATTGAATGTGAAAGAAAGAGATTTTAAAGTGGATCAAGAAAAGCAAAAATAGGAAGATAGGAGTATTAACCCAGCATACCCAAAATGGGACTTTCTCTCTCTAAATGCAGTTAATACTCACTTGTATCCTCTACACATATATACACGTGTACTGTGCTTGTACATATACTATCTCCGTTTCATTTTATTTGGTTCTTATATGTCTCTTTTTAGTTTTTACTAATTCATTTTAACAAATTAAGAGAGTAATATTATTATTTTTCTATATTATTTGTAGTATTAAATAATTATATAAAATAATAATAGTCAAATTTAGAGTTCCAAAATAAAAATCAAAGAAATACCAAACGAGGAGAGTGTCTAAATTTTCTAAATGTGCATGCACTAAACCAATTTGCAAACATATTCATTAGCCAAGTTACCTACACTTACCAGTAAATTACTATAGTTAAGATGTTGAACCGTCAGTTGTCCTCCATCACTCTTTTTCGTGACAATGAAATTATATACTATATAGTGTACATATATATTTTTTCAAAATAAAAAATAAAAATCATAATTTACCTACTGTTGGAATGCAACATGCATTTAAAATAGTGCACGAATAATAGTGGCTTATAAATGGAAAAAGGAACAGAAAAAGAAAAAAAAAATTAGAATGCATTAATTAGTGAGTGGCTTTACAGAGAGACACCAATATTAATTATTGACTCTACATAAAAATATAGAATATATATAAAATTTAAAACAGGGGCCGGCTTACCGGGAAACAGATCGCCGCCGCCCTCTGTCACGCGGCGGCGTGTTGTTTGCATAAATCAAATCCCAGTTAGATCCACAACTAGCACATGTATATACAAAGTAAATTTTTGCTCTGATACTATAAATATAAATAAATTTGGGTGTGGTTATGAATTTATTTATTTTTTTTAGAGAAACTGCTTTGTGAGAAATAAGGAAAAGGGGAATGGAATGGAAGAGCTGACTTTATTTTTTTCAGATATATGTATGGAGCAGAGAGAAAGAGGACAAAGAGAGAGTCAAAAAGCTGAATGGGGACTGAGTTGTTAGTGTGCATACTTTTGGTTGAGGGAGGAGCTACAAGCCAATCTATTCATTCCGCCGAAACTCCATCTTTTAGGAGTAGTTTTTAATTACTCCCACCATTTTAATTTATTTGGCTTATTTTAACTTGATATGGAGTTTAAGAAAGTAAGGAATAACTTTTGAAGCTTGTTGTTAAAATTAAAGATGTGTTAAATATATTAAAATATTCTTTAATCTTGTGATTTTAAACATATCACGTGGAAAGTTAAAACTGTAAATTGTTAAAAGAGGAAAGAGGCATTATTTATGAAACGTACTAAAAAGGAAAGTAATTGAAACGAAATTTTGTTTGACCTGTTTTGATTCGGTATAGAGTTTTAAAAAAAAGCAAAAAAAAATTAAATTTTGTAATTTTAGATTAAAGATATGTTAAATGTATCAAACTGTCTTTTAATCTTATGATCTTGAATATTTTTAAAAAAAAACAAATGTGATCTTGAATATACTATATACAAAATTGAAATTAAAGAGTTGCTAAAAAGAGAAAGCAATATTCTTTTTTAAAATAACTAAAAAGGAAAGTAGTCTAAATAAATTGAAATGAATGAAATATTTAATATTAAAATTTTTAATAAAATATGTATTAAAATCAAATTCAGAATCCTGGTGTGGCAATCTTAAAATTGAGAACTCTCATAGCTCGTTTGGTTGGAAACACGTTATTTTGAGATAAAATTCAAAATTAATTATTCCAAAATTATTATTTTATCTTCAATATGGAATAAAAATAACACTACAATCTCGAGATAAGATAATTTATCTCGCGATATTATTTCAACCAAATATGGGATAAGCTCATTCTAAAACTAATCCAAAGATTAGTTATCCTTATATATCATGGCTCTGTTTTTGCGTTCAACTTAAATTTTAGAAAAGTCTTTGCACGTATTATCAAATGTCTTTTACGAAGATAAGTTAATCATATAAAATATATTATCATTTTTTAATTATATATATCAATCTCAATTGGAATAAACGCAAGATTTTACGATTTATTTGAGGCTAATATGTATGATTAAATAAGGTGGTTAACTCATCTACGTAGTGGGTGCTTGAGAAACATAAATTAAAAAAAAATCAAATTGAACTGAAAGTGTCTAATAAAAATACTTTATTATGTGTTCAAGTTGTTAACTAAAATTTGTCATATTTTAAGTGTCTAAATAATATTTATTGATAAATTTAAGAGTTGTTGATGTATGCCATCATTTATATTTAAAATAAGATTTAATGTTAATAAATTTATTGTTTAAAGATTTAAAAATTAGTATTTCAAAAATATATAACTAACAACTTAACAATCTTTTTAGTTTAACGTGTTATTCTAACACGTAAAATGACAACAGTTTTGGTCAGAGATTTTGTTGCGTTTGTCTAATTCTTTTTTCTCTTATGTTGATAGCTAGTTTGCCAGAAATATATATTTTTGTTTATACGGCTACCCTTTTTCTTGCAAGTATTATTAGTCAATCTGTACAGATAGGTTTATTGATGGCTATTTGGGACCACTTCCACTTCTGTTGTACTGCATATTTTTCATCATGTCCCACTTCTTTTCTTCTTTCTCAACTCCAATTATTTAATTTACCCACTCAATTATCTAAAATATTCCAATGATTTTAGTTACACCTACTTGTCAATGCTCGTGAATTTACAACCGAATGTTTAATATAATTGCTTGCAAGGATGGCAAGCCGAGCGGGGTGGTCCGGTTGTGAGACAAATTCGTTTAATTATCACGTATAACATAATTTGATGTTTTTAACTCGTGATATGCAGAATATTCAATAGGCTGATCCGTATAAGCAACACAAGATGCGAGTCGTATATAAGTCATTGATATTGTTGATCTAGCATATATGTTATATGAAAAACCTATACAATTTTAAATATATGTATATATCTTATGACAAAATTTTAGTTGTAAATTGCTTAGGGGGGTACATCTTGCAATATATGTATGTTGCATAATAGATCTGTTATTTCTTGAATCCTTCGAATTGCTTTTCATCTAGCTTATTGTTACATTTACTTTTTCATCAAAAATCAATTGCTTACTTCTCTGTCCTTGCTTGCAGTTTTATGTCTTGTTTCGGTTCTCAAAAACTTGTTCTAGGTATCTAATTTAGTTAAATTAAGAACATCCTTGTATTGAGGAAAAATACCTTAATTATACATGTGGTTACTTGCAATAAATTAAGGGATACTTGACATTAGGATGAAGTCTGAAGATGATTCCACGTGATCATGACGCATCGAGAAGAGCATCCATCGAAGATTCAATATTGCTTGAGTATCTGGATCGTTCGCTATCCGATTTATTTGCTCTCATCTTGCAACCCAGGATAATTGAATGGGCGTTATCGGAGCAAAAGACGGGAACTCATGGCCCGAAAACATAAAAGAAGAAGATAATGACTCATGGCTTGAAGATAGAATGAAAGGACAAAAGGACATATACGTCAGCCATATTCGTACTTATCCTATAAATTATAGAGGAATATTAGATGTCACACGTAACAGAATTTCCAGGTGGAACATTTTCATTGGACGTAGTACGTTAGAGCTCGAGTGAAACTTTTCTATTGGCTGATGTATTACCTTTGTTGCCTATAAATAGGAGTTTTTACTTACTTGTAAAGGGCTGACTTTTTGACAATACTAAGAAATACAACTTATATGCTTCTGCTCCAAGTTTTCAGTTATTTTACATTTATTACAAAGATTTAACTCTTGCATCTACGCCCTCCAACTTTGAATGTGCACAACTAGGTACTTAAACTTGTATAATATTGAACAAATAGACACATGTATTCTACGTGGCACCCTACATGACAATATAACATCTTACGTGGTGTTCTATGTGTATTATGCCACGTAGGACAAACATATTTACTTGTTCAACTTTATACAAGTTTAAGTGTCCACTTGTGCACATCCAAAATTGAAGCGCATAGATGCAAATTGGCGCCAAATTAAAGAACATGTTTATGTATTATATGTTAGATATTTTTGACGGGCCCAATCGATTTCTCACAACTTAAATTTTATTATTGCAAAGTAAAGACGCTTCGATCTTACAATTCTTGCACTCACACTCTAGCAACTCTCTTTGTTGCTCTCTTATTCCTCACTTGTTGTTTGCTTCGCAATACTCTTTACTTGAGCACTCACGCTTGTTTTTTACTTACTTACTTGCTTTGAGCACCCATACAACTCAAATGGATCACCTCTATTTATAGGTGGTGATGTAAGGATCTAGTGAGAAATACTACACTCACTACCAAATACAGCTCAAAAAGGGACAGATAGAAAAGCGACGGACAGCGTCGCTCTTGAAAAGCGATAGAAAAAGCGACGCTGTCTGTCGCTTTTCTAAAAAATATTTAATTTATAATTATTTTTTACAAAGGCGACGGACAACGTCTCTTTGTCCGTCGCTTTTTTTGGCGAATTTTTGCGCCAAAATTATTTATAATTAATTATTTTTTATTTTTTATTTTTTATTATAAGCGACGGACAGCGTCGCAAAAATTAAAAATAAATAAATAATAATTTTAAAGAAAGAGACTTTGTCCGTTGCTTTCTTTAAAATTTAATTTATATTAACTAAAATAGAAAAGCGACGAACAACATCGCTTTTGTCCATCGCTTTTCGGTCAAATGCGGTCAACTCATTTGAAGAAGCGACGGACAAAAGCGACGGGGTCCGTCGCTTCTTTAATTATACAGAGACCCTGTCGGGTCTCTTTTCCCTCATTTCTCTCTTTCTATTTTTCTCTCCTCCTCTCCTCCACCATTGCACCACTGCTCCGCCGCTCCTCCACCAACGCTCCCTCCACCGTCAGCCTCCTCCCTCCAACCTCCTCCCATTTTGAGGTTAGTTATTTTGTTGATTTGAAGGTTACGGTTTATTTTGGGTATTTTATTTTCGAAAATTGATAATGTATTCTAGACTAGGGTATGTTGTTGTTGTTGAATTTAGACTATGGTGTATATGTTGTTGTTGTTGTTGTTGTTGAATTTTAAACTAAGATTTTGAGAAATTGATATTGAAAATTGATATATGAAAAAATTGATAGTGAAAAATTCCTTTTTAGATTATATTCTTAATTTATGAACTTTAATTATTTTAGGCTTGCTAATTAGTTTGTGAACCTTAGTTTAGGCTTGTTATTAGTTTGTGAACCTTAGTTTAGGTTTGCTATTAGTTTGTGAACCTTAATTTAGGGCTTCTATTAGTTTGTGAAACTTAGTTTAGGCTTGCTATAATTAGTCTGTGAACCTTAGTTTAGGCTTGCTATTAGTTTGTGAACCTTAGTTTAGGTAATGCTTGCTATTAGCTTGTGAACCTTAGTTTAGGTTCTTTTTTTAACTTGAATTATATAGGTTCTTGAATTAAGTACTTGAATTAGATTATTAGTTTTCAACTTTAGGTTCTTTTTTTAACTTTAATTAGGTACTTGAATTTTGAACTTGAATTTGGAATTAGGACTTGGAACTTGAATTTGGAACTAGGATTTGGAACTTGAATTAGGATAAGGTTCTTGAATTAGATTATTAACTTGAATTTGGAAGTTGAATTTGGAACTTGAATTTGGAACTTGAATTAGGATTAGGACTTGAACTTGAATTTGGAATTAGGTTCTTGAATCTTAGTTTTTTTAAGTTAAGCTTTTTTTAAGTTAAGTTTGTTAGTTTTAATTGATAGTTTTGAGTTAAAAATTAGTTTTCAACTTTAGGTTCTTTTTTGAACTTGAATTAGGTACTTGAATTTTGAACTTGAATTTGAAATTAGGATTTGGAACTTGAATTTGAAACTTGAATTATGAATTAGGTCCTTGAATTAGATTATTAACTTGAATTAGGTTCTTGAATCTTAGTTTTTTTAAGTTAAGCTTTTTTAAGTCAAGTTTGTTAGTTTAAATTGTTAGTTTTGAGTTAAGAATTAGTTTTCAACTTTAAGTTCTTTTTTGAACTTGAATTAGGTACTTGAATTTTGAACTTGAATTTGGAATTAGAATTTGAAACTTTAATTTGGAACTTTAATTTGGAAATTTAATTTGGAACTTGAATTTGGAACTTGAATTAGGATTAGGACTTGAACTTGAATTTGGAATTAGGTTCTTGAATTAGATTATTAACTTGAATTAGATTCTTGAATCTTAGTTTTTTTAAGTTAAGCTTTTTTAAGTTAAGTTTGTTAGTTTAAATTGTTAGTTTTGAGTTAAGAATTAGTTTTCAACTTTAGGTTCTTTTTTGAACTTGAATTTGGAACTTTAATTAGGATTAGGACTTGAATTTGGAATTAGGTTCTTGAATTAGAGTATTAACTTGAATTAGGTTCTTGAACCTTTGTTTTTTTAAGTTAAGCTTAAAAATTTTTTAAGTTAAGCTTTTTTAAGTTAAGTTTGTTAGTTTTGAGTTGAAAATTAGTTTCAACTTTAGGAATGATTTTTTGAACTAGAATTAGGTTGGTTCTTGAATTTAGAATTAAGTTATTGAATTAGATTATTAACTTGAATTTGGGAACTTTGAATTTGAAATAGGTTCTTGTATTAGTTTTGGATTTTATTTTAGAATCTTCATTAGTATTTAACTTTAAACTTTTGAATTAGGTTCTTGAATCTAAGGTTTTTTAAGTTAACCCTTTTAAAGTTAAGTTTGTTAGTTTAAATTGTTAGTTTTGAGTTAAGAATTAGTTTTCAACTTTAGGTTCTTTTTTGAACTTGAATTTGGAACTTGAATTAGGATTAGGAGTTGAACTTGAATTTGGAATTAGGTTCTTGAATTAGATTAATAACATGACTTAGGTTCTTGAATCTTAGTCTTTTTAAGTTAAGCTTTTTAAAGTTAAGTTTGTTAGTTTAAATTGTTAGTTTTGAGTTAAGAATTAGTTTTCAACTTTAGGTTCTTTTTTGAACTTGAATTAGGATTAGGACTTGAACTTGAATTTGGAATTAGGTTCTTGAATCTTAGTTTTTTTAAGTTAAGTTTGTTAATTTAAATTGTTAGTTTTGAGTTAAGAATTAATTTTCAACTTTAGGTTCTTTTTTGAACTTGAATTTGGAACTTTAATTTGGAACTTGAATTAGGATTAGGACTTGAACTTGATTTTAATTAGGTTCTTGAATAGATTATTAACTTGAATTAGGTTCTTGAACCTTAGTTTTTTTAAGTTAAGCTTTTTTAAGTTAAGTTAGTTAGTTTTGAGTTGAGAATTAGTTTTCAACTTTAGGTTCTTTTTTGAACTTGAATTAGGTACTTGAATTTTGAACTTGAATTGGGAATTAGGATTTGGAATTTGAATTTGGAACTTTAATTTGGAACTTGAATTAGGATTAGGACTTGAACTTGAATTTGGAATTAGGTTCTTGAATTAGATTACTAACTTGAATTAGGTTTTTGAATCTTAGTTTTTTTAACTTTAGGAATGATTTTTTGAACTAGAATTAGGTTGGTTCTTGAATTTGTAATTAAGTTCTTGAATTAGATTATTAAATTGTTAGTCTTTGTGAACCTTAGTTTAGGTTAATATTTGCTATTAGTTTTCAACTTTAGGTTAGTGTTAGTTTTGAATTAGTTTCTTGAATTTGGAAATTTTGAATTAGTTTTGGGTTATGCATACAGATGTCATCAGGTGATGGTGATCGAGGTCGTCCTGTAAAAGTACTAGCAAATCTAGTAAGTCTAGGACGAGCTCTAGGAGGACTATAGAGCATGACGATATTCCAGGTCGTCTTTCATCTTCGCCACAGATTCGCTCTACTCCACCAGTGTATATCCCCTATGGCACTGAGAATCTCGCAGATTATCATGGTCCTAGACCCACTACTTCTCATCATCACATGACTTTCATTCCTACACCCTCTATGCCTCCGCCACATGGCAGCGGGACTACCAGATTACCATCTGGTACGCTATCCCCACGTGATTCTTCTTCCCCCCACTTATCAGGCTTGCGACTTAGAGATACCAGCTCTGAGTCTGACACACAGACCTCTACACCCCCATTGACTCAGGGTTATAGACTTCCGCTATTACCTGCATCAGCACTTTCTGAGGAGGAAGAGGACGACGTGAATCTGAGACCCGACGAGAAGGACGTCATTGGTAGAGTCATGATTCGCCCTGAAGGATCATCGTAAGTTTTTTTCTAATTAATTAATAAGTTTATTTTTTCATATTAATTAATTATCTATCACTTGATGACATGCTTATTATGTTCTCTACAGGTGGTATCCCACGAAAGAGCCCCGACGTGCTCTAAAGGAGGCAATTAGGAGGCTTTTTAGAGAACCTTGGAGCTCCTGGTTAGAGATTTCAAGATCGATCCAACATGCCATGTTTGATGAGTTTAAGGTATATATATATATAATATATATATATATATATATATATATATATATATATATATTAACTTTTCATAATCTACATACATATATATATATATCATCTAACACTAATCATTTCTTTCTTTCAGACAATGTGTACTTGGAAGTGAAAGTACAATAAGATCATTTTCACTACTTTTGTGAGGAAGGCCAGTGCCAGGCTACGGCAATGGCTTAAAAAAATTCGAGATAGTAAGAAGTGTAGATCTTGGCTTTTACCTCATCTTCATGAGCAACTTCAGAAGTATTGAAATTCGAAAGAGTTCAAAGCATTGTCTGAAAAGGCAAGAAAGCTGGAGGCAGTGTTAAAGGTTGATCGTTGCACACTATGGGTGCAAAGAGTGTAGCGGACGTTTCAAGGGATATGGTAAGTAATGTCACACCTCAAATTCCATTTAGACGGACAGGCACTCGATACCCTAAAGGCCCGAGAGAACCAACTTATAACCTGTGATTTATCATGCATATAACTATGACAATTAAGAAGCTTTGACTATAGATAAGCTGCCTGAATAACAAGACCAACATAGATAGGCCCAAAACTTATGTACACGATCTGGCCATTGAGGCCACAATTGTTAAGAGCAAAGACATAACTAAGCTTTACTTTAACATTGGTCTACAAAGCCTCTACAAGATAGAAAAACTTAGTTTAGGTCGGGACAGGGCCCCGCCTTACCCTTAACTATACAATACCAAAAATATATATCAAAGACTCGGTAAAGCCCCAAATCAACCTGGAGCTCACCAACAGCAGCCGAGTGTCCTGTGCTCCTACTGGGGAGGTTTACTAGCTAGAATACATGTGCATGCGGCATGAAATGCAGCATCGTACGAGAGAATGTACTGAATATGTAAGGCATAAAGTAAACTATATGTAAACAAGAGCTAAAATAGAATCAGGTATCAGTGCATAAACGTGTAAATAAGAACAGAAGATCAGATTTGTTTACACTTGTGAAATCATGTATATTACATTCTTTTGGTTACTCTTCTTTGCTTTATAATCATTGTAAGGCATGTGATACATGTGACCAACTGATCAGTGGTAGAAGAGGAGTCCCATGCTAGGCAATTTAACCCCTGGGATGCTGCCCTCGTAAATATACAAATTGGGATCGACCTATGCTAGGCTTTCACCCCTGGGCTGCCACCCACACATATACAGATTACTTCATTTAGTTTCTTTAATCTTTGAGATTTTTACTTTGGTGGTTGTAATCTTTATTGAGCTCAAAACTATGGACCAGTAGTAGAAGACATGTGAATATGCACTTAAGGCAGTAACAATGATAGAAGGAGCAAACGTAACATCAACGTAATGTTTAGGAGCTTATATGACACAAAGAACCTGATTTGGCTTAGAGAATAACTCACAAAGCTTGCTGTTGAAAGTACCTTTACTAGGAAGAGCACTTAGGACACTCATTTTGTCGGTAACAACACAAATATAAGAGTTCATGCCAAGGAATATGAAACTGAAAAACCTTACATACCTTGTTGTGTAACTCAGATATTACAACGAATTAAGCTTTCCCCTTTCAGATTATTTATCTACAATGAAATACGTGGCAAAACTAGTATTAGTAGCTAGTTAACCAATTTGGGCTACTTGATCTCACTAAATCAGTAACTGGGCAGTAAGCTAGTAATTGATCAAACCAAGAGTGTTCCTTTCACCTCTTCTCCTCTAAACATATCTATATATTGTACGACCTTCTCATAAGGTCCCTTGAAACTCTTCCGACTTCACAACATATACCAAACAACATACAAAGGTGTGCAGGCAGCAAGTTAACATAACACCTAATTACGTGGTGTATTACCACACCCTCCTTCCATACTTCAATACAACTTCACACACCATTTTACAAGTTCAACCAAGCTGTCCCAAATATATATACACATAAAACTGCTCCTAAAACAGTCTCAAACATCCTTTAACATAATAAGAAAGTATTTTAACTCAAGGATTCCAATCACTACCCCATGGTTCTTGACACAAACACATACAGAATTCTCCATCAAACTTGTATATAAAAAGGGGAAAAAATGGGTAATAACTTTACCTCAAATTCTAAAATCTGTTCTCCTAACTTGTACTTCTTCAAGAGCTTGAACTCTCTTTCAACTTAGCTTGAAAAGAGGGAGAATACTTAAGAACCCTAATGGTATTTTATGGCTGCTATGTGAAGCTAAGAGAGAGAGAAAGAAAGAACTTTTAAAATCTGATTTTTTTTCAAGTTAAAATGAGTGAAATAAGCTGGTCTTAACCCCTTTAAAGGGGGACTTCTTTGGCTGACTTTCTTTGCTCATTTTGAGCCACAAAATGTCAAGAAGGTGATACACCTACTTGTCCATTTAACATGGGCTTTGTTGGACTTAACCTTATTGGGCCTTGGCTGCCAATTCTTCCCCTTTCTTTCACTTCTTTTGGCCAAAATTTATTCAAGTGGGTGATGGGTGTACTTGGCCCTCTAAGCTAGTCAAAATAGTCTTACTAGGTGATGCACCTACTTAGTTCTTTAGGCTGGTCAATAAGTCAAAGTAGGTGATGCACCTACTTATCACCTACTAGCTTAGTTAAGTCAAGCAAGCAGCTCACTTATTTTATTCCATTTTCTAATTTCTAATCCCTTTTTCTTTAACTTAACACTTCACCCTAAATATTAAGCTCAAATACAACCTTACCATCTCGAGTTTAAATACTTTTGTTGAGGTTAATTTGGCCGTTTACGTGCTGAACTGAATGGGGCATTACAGCACCTCCCAATACACATTAAACTATCATTGCTCATATAAGAAACTCGGTCCCTCACCTATACGATAAGGCTATGTCAAGTGATATATGAATAGGACTAGTATATGCAGAATACGGGGTGTTACATAATAATATTAACCTTTTAACTTATATATATATGTTTATATAAACTTGATTAAATAATATTAATTATATTACTTTATTATGTTAAATTTATTTTGTTTGCAGGAGAAGGACTTGAGGTGCCCTCCGACTTAGGCTGAGCTCTTTAAGAAAGGCCACATATGACCTTAAAAAAAATGAGTCAGATCCAGATGTATGGGTCGAGCAGAGGGCTCAAAACGCCTATGTAAATTTTAAAGTTTAAATATAATTAAAGTACTAACATATATATATATATATATATATATATATATTATGTATATATTATAATTTTTATTTTTTTATATGCAGGATGAGTTTGGACGTATTTTGTCTGAGTATAGCTAGACTCAGCAAGGTCTAGGCTTGCCGACCGAGCCTACAAATGAGTAATCCACTCAAATATGGATCGAAAAAGTGGCAGGGGGAGACAAAATGGGAGAGTCTATGGTCTAGACTCGAGGAATGATTTGCGACGAATCCAGTCAGGACTGGATGGTATTGGATCCTCGCGCCAGGCTAAGGCGATTGATGGTGTTCAGCTTGCACATATGTCGCAACAGATCGCAGATCTTACTAGGGCCTTGGCAGAATCCGAGAAAAAATAGGCTGAGACCACTGATGATTTGTCCAAGACCGTCCAGACTCTTCAACAACAAATGTCGTCCTTTGTTGGTCGTCGCCATCGTAGTATAGATCATACTCTTTCCTCCTCGTCATCAAGTGACGACTTTACTGAGACTAGTGAAATTGAGGAGGAGTATGTGGATACTACCCCGTTAGGATTGCCTCATTTTCTTCTATATTTTGATATATTTTGATATTTTTGATACGTTTTGACACTTTTTTTATTGTTATTGAATACTTTATAGGTCCTTTTGGTGGACCTTTTATGTGATTAGTAGATTTTTACTTTATTTTTAGTTTGTTGTTGATGTTTTAATTATTTTATGAATATTGTAATTGCTGGTTTGGGCTGTATTGAATAGGTTTTTGAAATGACAGGTGGTGCATATTGAAAATGTAGATTTTTGCAGCTGAAAAAAATGCAGAAAAGCGACGGACAACGTTTCTTTTGTCCGTCGCTTTTCTGAAATTTTTTAAAAATATTCCCAGAAAAAGTGACGTACTGCGTCGCTTTTCTGGAAAGAAAAAAAAAAGTCATCGCTTTTGCCTTTGCGTCGCTGTCCGTCGCTTCTGAAAAAGCGACAGGCCATTTTTTCATGGTAGTGAGGTCGTCGCTTTTCCGTCGCTTTTGGCCAAAAAAGCGACGGCCAACATCTCTTTTGACCGTCTCTTTTTGGCCTTTTTTTAGTAGTGACTCTTCTAGAATGTTCCAACTGCTTAATTCCACAACTACTATTCTAGAGTATTTCTAGACTTTTCTCTAGAATACTCATTCTAGAGATCTTCCTTTAATTCTATACAACTCTTGAATATTCTAGATTCTTCTTTGGTACGTATTAGATATTAATTAAGTTGATTATGAATTCTTAACACTCCCCCTCAACACCAACTTAATTTGTTCTTTGCATCTGTTGTGAGCGATTCTTGAAACTCTACAAGCATCATGATGTCCAAACCCTTTGTGAATCTCTTTCTCCCTTAAATTTCTCCGCTTCGTACTCTTTGAATCTTCTTCAAAGGTAGTAGCCTCTTTGATCTTGACCACCTCAGTTGACGATGCATTTATATACTTAGAATTTGGAAATTTTGATCGTGTCGTCCTTCTTAGGTGAGGTTGCAGAGCTTTTTGAACTCCTTGCAGCTCTTTTGGGGCTTCATGTACTCCAGTTTTCCATGAGCTCTTATTTTCTCCTTTTGAAGATATTTCTTTTGTATGTAATTTATGTTTTTCGCTCACCTTTTGTTCTGATTCTGCCATACTTTCTTGTCCTTCTTCTTCAAGCTTATGTCGTAGCACTTGCTTCAGTTCTCTTCAATCTGGTAAGATGACTTCTTTGTACTACCATATTAGTGTTTTATCAAATATCACATAAGTTTTTTCGGCTGGCATGGCATAGATTGACTCTAATCTTCTTCCCTCTATGATTGGCGAGCTTGTTACTTTCAAGTTTCGATATACTTTTACGCCATCCGATCCAAACAAGACATAGTTTTCAGCAGTTGTTAGTTGTGACACAGATAACAAGTTCTTTTTCATACCTGAAACGTGGTAGACATTCTGAAGTTTCACTTATCTCAAGCTGTGATGAGGTACGAACACCGTCTTGCCAATAATGTCAATATGAGTTATTGGCATTTTTAAATTATTTGCAGTCACCACTACTCGATCGTCTTTGTAGTCGCTCATGTTGATAATTTTTTTCTCATTGCCAGTTATGTGATTGGAGCATCCTGAATCAACGATCCAATCATGTTCATAATCGACTAGTTTCTCACTTACAGTTGCAAGTGCAAGCTCCAGTTCTTCGTTAGAGTGAAAGGTGACAAGCTTTTCTCGTTGATTGCTTTCTTTAACTGCATAAGAAGTCTCAAAATCCAAAGCTTCTTCTTTATCCTTTTTATTTTGGGTAGAAGTAGCGACGTTACCTTCAGCTTTCATGTACCAGCAGTCTCTATAATAGTGTCCTTTATTTTTACAATTATAGCATTTCTCCATTTTCCGTTTGTGAAAATCGTGGTTTGCCTGCTTATTATATCGCTGACTTCTTTGAGGTTGAATCTTCTGGTCTCTTCCTGGCCGTGAACTTCTCTCTTCGTCCCTTTTTCGATAGTCTTGTCTTTAGCTGAAGAACACCTTATCTTCATCTTTTATAGAGAGACTTGATAATGCCTTCTTCAAGTCTTCTTTATTCGCCAACAGATTTTCCAACTCAGATTAAATTGGTCATGTGGCCTACCCTCGTGTGATCGTAATTATGCCTTTATACTCTGGCCTTAGGCCATGAATAATGATTCTCCTCATCCTTGTCTCTATGATAGCATTCTCTGAATCTAATTTTGATATTTCATCAGATAAAGATTTAACCTTTGAGAAGTATTGACTGATCATCATATTTCGTTGTGAGATCGACAAAAGCTCATTTTCAAGCCTTTGTAATCTCGCATCATTCTTCTTCCTAAAGATTATCGTCAGCGTGTCTCAAGCTTCTTTGGGTGTCTTGGTATTTTTAATCCTCTGCAGGAACTCATCCTCAACAGCTATAGTGAGAAGATACATAACCTTTTTTACTTTAACCCTTCACCTTTTTGCTGCTTCAGCATCAGTTGGTGGTATAGCATTCGAGCCACCAATAATATCCCATAATTCGTGGCTGAGAAAATAATATTGCATTCTCGTGCTTCATGATCCGTAGTTGCTTGCGTTGAGCTTCTCAACGCTGTTGAGGGTGCTTGCAAAGTCCGCCATTGATAAGTACCTCGTGACTTGTAGCCTCCGACTGTAGCTTGGATGATCTCCTTTG
This sequence comes from Jaltomata sinuosa, assembly GCA_003996215.1. Taxonomy (NCBI): domain Eukaryota; kingdom Viridiplantae; phylum Streptophyta; class Magnoliopsida; order Solanales; family Solanaceae; genus Jaltomata; species Jaltomata sinuosa. The sequence goes on from QJPP01004428.1 coordinate 118,163, forward strand.
AGTTGCTACCTAGATTTTTATCTACCAGGCTCTGATACCACTTGTTGGATATTTTTGACTGGCACAATCGATTTCTCACAATTTAAATTTTATTATTGCAAAGTAAAGACCCGCTTCGATCTTACAGTTCTTGTACTCACACTCTAGCAACTCTCTTTGTTGCTCTCTCTTATTCATCATTTGTTGCTTGCTTCAGCAATACTCTTTACTTGAGCACTCACTCTTGTTTTTTACTTGCTTACTTGCTTTGAGCACCCATACAACTAAAATGGATCACCTCTATTTATAGGTGGTGATAGAAAGATCTAGTGAGAGATACTACACTCTTCTAGAATGTTCCAACTACTTAATTCTAGAACTACTATTCTAGAGTATCTCATTCTAGAGATCTTCCTTAATTTTATACAACTCTTGAATATTCTAGATTCTTTTTTGATATGTCTTAGCTATTAATTAAGTTGGTGATGAATTCTTAACATTATCTACCAAAAATAGGAAAAAGACATCAAAATCACCCTAAACTATACCTGAAAAGTCGAAGACACATCTAAACTATCGAAGTGACCCAATACACACTTATTCTTATTAAAAGTGAATTCAATACCCCCTTAAATGCATAAATCGGTCACACAAAGCTGCGTGATTCTCACGCGCCTGCCACGTCAGTCCAAGCCTACACATGTATTTTTTCAAAATATTTTTGCATCTATCTTCTCCCCCCTTTTTTCCACATGAATAACTCCATTTTTGTTCTAAAGCATAACCACCATTAATGTCATCTTCTTCTGTCTCCATTCTTGATATAAAATCAGCACAACCGAGTAATAAGCAAGTAAGAGTTAGATTAAATCAAAAATAAAAAATAAGAAAATAATTTATTTTTGTAACCCCTTCTTCTCCGATTATATCCCTTTTCTTTTTTTCCCTTTATATCATCTCTCTTCTCTTCTTTTTCATTTTTCTTCTTATCACAAGTACCCATTTTCTTTATAATTTATTTTCTTTCACTAAATATTTTCTTCTTCTTCACATTCTATTACAAAATTATTGTAACTATTTGTGGTGGTGTAATTTTGATATGAGTTTGGTGGTGGGTATTGATTTTGTGGTGGTTCTTTGTAATGATGATAATGTGATTTTGGTGATAGATTTGATTATGGGTGTTGAATTTTGTGGTGGCTCTTTGCAATTTTTTGTGATGACAATAGTGATGGTGTGATTTTGATGGTGGATTTGATTGTAGGTGAAGGAGAAGATGAGTTGCATGAGAATAGAAGAAGTCGAGTCTAAGGCGCTTTTTTTTCCTTTAATTTTATTTTCACGTCAGCTTTTGGGTGAAATTAAATTCACTTTTAATAAGAATAAGTATGTATTAGGTCACTTCAATAGTTTAGATGTGTATTCGACTTTTCAAGTATAGTTTAGGGTGATTTTGATGTCTTTTCCCATAAAAAATATTAGGTTCACATACATCCTTAGCTTTGATGATACATCTGTCCCACTAGTAAACGTCCACTATAAGTGATAGAAAATCAAAGTTAGTACTGCACGTGTTCAAAAACCTATATACAAAAAAAGAGAGGATATATTACATAATTAACTTTGCATCAACAAAACATAAAAAAATATTTAGGAATATATATACAAAATCTGAGTTAGAATTTTGAGTTTATAAGTTTTGGATTCAATTATTTATACATAATTTATAAGATTTTATAGACAGATTCAAAATTTGAGCCAAAATTATTTAATTCTATTGAACTCGTATGAGAAGCTCTAGCTCCGCGCTCCCAAGATGTGGTGAAATTATAATGGTGTTGTATGTGAATTTGTCCCTTTCTGCTCCAGCAGAAGTTGTATTTCTCAACAAGACTCTAGAAACCTCTCATTCTAGACTCTGCCTTTGATGAATTTCAACACGATTTTCTTCAACTGACCTATAACAATAGGTTAGTTCCATCTAGATAGGTCATTCATTTTACTCTACACACTTTTTCTTTGGCCAAACCGAACTTAGGTTAGTTAAATGAATGTAACACAAAATCAAAAACTAATTATTTCTTGGCATTTCAATATCTAAGATTAAAAAAGAGTTATTGGATCGTTTTATTTCATTAATTACTTTTATTTTTAAAAACATTTTACTATATATATAAGAGGCTAGGAAGCACACACCTCATGAATGACGTGTGTGCTTCCTGGTATTAAAATTACTTTAAAAGGAAATTTTGTCATTTCATTATTAAATTATTTTTAAAAAAAAATTAAGGTTGACTCTCGAAATTCTATGTGTACCACATAATTTGAGACAAAGGGAGCAATATATACTATATGAAAATTATGTAAAAAGTACTATAAATAACAATAATTAACAACGTAAAATATCAAAAAAAAGAAATATAAATTTTTTGGCTGAGTCACGAAATTTCATATGTGCGACATAAATTGAAACAAAAAGAGTAACATATAATATGTGAAAATTGCGTAAACTGTATTATAAATCATAATAACTAACAACTTAAAACATTTAAAAAAAATCGTTGACTCCACATTCCACTTGTGTTACATAAATTGAAACAGAAGGAGTAACATATATTAGGCCTGTACTGGCACGGACTCTATATCTAGTAAGGGAATGGTTGGGTAGTTACTGATTAGTGCACTCTTTATAAAAACAGAGCTAGAATTTTAAGTTTATAAGTTCTTGAATTTTTGATAAATTATTTATATTAAGTGAATTATTTTAATATAAATACAAAATCTACGTGAGATTTACTTTCTGCATAACCCATAATAAAAATGTTAACTGCCCCCTTGATTCCTTATATTTCTTTTGTTCATTTAGTAAAGAGAAAACTACATGGAATAACAAACCTAAGACCTTAATTATGAATCATAACAACACTTTAAAATAATTATTATCCGTAACAAAAATAACAATATTTATAGTGGGCCCAACCAATTTACTCCAAATACATTTGAAAGAGTATCATGCTCCTAATATCACTCCTAATTACAATATTCACTTCCTTTTAAATTCAACATCTTTCTTACTTTCCTAAATTTTTATCATTATTCTTATTACTAATTTCTATACGATTTCAACAAGTTTCTCTCTCAAAATTATGTCTTTCATAAAATCACACGATTTCAAATTTTTTTCTCTTCCAAAATTGTGATTTAATTCCCTTTCTCTCCAAAAATTGTGATTTCAATTCCTTTTCTCTCTCAACATTGTGATTCTTGAAAATTACGTAACTACAACGTCGATTTTGAAATACATTCAAATCTATAACGAAAATTTTCAATGATGGGATGACAAGATTTGAAGGAGTCGTCAAGATTTGTTGTTTTTGCAACTAGAAATGGTGGATGAGACCTTTTTGGCTTGGCGTACGACTTAGAGCTTTGACTCTCGAGGAGAGTCCCTCGACTTATTCTCTACGTCATTGTTGATATGAACACTACAAGAGCATAAATTATCAAAAGTGAGGTAGACCAAGTGTCCCGGGTTCTAAATACATTCAAATTTTCGTTTCCAGATCTATGTTCTAAATAAATACATTTGGAGTTTTATTTGTATTTTTATATTTATTTTTTTATTATTTTTCACTCTTCAATTTCATTTGTATAGTCGGAGAGTTGTATATGTATTACTATATATTTAGGTATTTGTATTTTGACTTCCAATTATAATATACAAATGCAAATGCAAATACAAATGCAAATGCAAATACAAATTATATATTTTAAATACATTTGGAGTTTTATTTGTATTTTTATATTTATTTCGTTATTTTTTATTCACTGTTCAATTTCATTTGTATAGTGGAAGAGTTGTATATGTATTAATATATATTTAGGTATTTGTATTTTGATTTTCAATTGTAATATACAAATGCAAATTGTATTTAGTGGAAGAGTTGTAAACGTATCAATATGTATTTAGGTATTTATATTTAGGTTTAAATTGTAATATACAAATACAAACACAAATTGTAATAATTTTCAGTTATTTATATACATATATACACATAATTATTCAATATGTATTTGCATTACAAATTTAAATGTGTAATATACAAGTCTCAATTTTAATATACAAAATATATAAATACAATTTGATATAAATGTATCTACATGAGCATGTCATATACAAATACAACTGAAGTATGTCATATATAAATCATAGTTCCCCTTTCGTCTCTCCCCTTTATTAAATATACTGAAATTTGACTTCAAAAAAAAACTTTTAATTAAAAATATTTTACTTCTTACTTTCTCAGAGTTCTTGTTAATCTTCTAGTTTTACTTCTTAATATATATTTATGTCGGTAATAAAATGGGTAATTTTAAAATTCTAAAATATGCGTAAAATGTGAATTTGTATAGATCTATTTTTGAATCCAACTTCTTGTTTGGAAACAAAATATTCATTTAATAGTCATGCCTGATTTTAGTAGTCAACAAATTTTTCCTTTTTTACCTAACATATATTAATACAGATTAGTACTAATTAAAGATTTTTTCTTTTTTTAACTAAAATCATTATGCAAAATTTACTCTTCCATATTAGATTTGTATTTGTATTCATTCTTTTAAATCACGTAAAATACATATAAAATAGTAATATGTTACTACAAATATTGCTATCGCCTATAATTATGAAAATGTTGATATCTCCTCCTTAATTATGAGCTCATCTTTGCTCTTCTGAAAATTTCTCTTTAGTAAATTACTTGAAATGTTTAAAAGAAAAACAGATCATTCAAATTTGAAGTCGTAACAATTTGGCTATCCGTTGGACTATTTGTGGCTTAAGTTAATATTCCCTCCCTTTCCCCCGTTCATTTACTTGTCTAATATTCGAAAAATAGATTCTCACTTTTCCTTGTCACTTTTAACATATCAAAAAAAGGTAATATTTTTTTCATGTTTTAACATATCAAAAAAAGGTAATATTTTTTTCATGTTTTACCCTCAATATTAAATTATTAATTACTTATTACCCAAATAATTTTTCAAGACCTAAGACTATACATTGACTAATATGAGTATTACAGTAAAATAATCATATCAATTATTATTTCTTAAGAAGCATGCAATATTCAAAATGAACAAGTAAAAGTGAACGGACAGAGTAGTTAAAATTGACCAATTCATGACATTTGATCAAGATAAAAAGGTGGACGACCTGTGACTTCTTTTAATCATCTGGTGTCCAAAATTCACTGATTCGACTAATCTAGACGATAACATGAGTTGAACTCAAAATAAAAAAAACATAATAAGTGAGGATTAAATGGAGAAACATCATCAGTAAAAATTCACATTGAGACTGATATGTAGTTGTTATTGGTTTTAAGAGAAGAGGTGGATACCACATAAATTATGGAATGGTTCCAAATTTAATATGACAATGCCTTCATACATTGTTTTCCTTTCTTCTCTTTTTCCAGGATATACAAGGTTCTCAGTGAACAATATGCTTGTCTTATGATTTGGAAGCGCTATTGCTTCAACCTAATCTACAAGTACATCTAATCACAAAAAAGGTATGGAAGTTGTTGACCTTAACAACTTCACCAATAATAAGCAACTTGCTAAACTTGTTCCGAATATCAGCAGAAGTCGCCAGGCTTGCCTATTTTAATGTTCTGTGCACCTAGGAATTCAACAATCGCATTCTTCTGCCAACCCTTGAAACTCCTGCAACATTATTCAAGTATAACAAAATTATGTTATTCTAGTAAAAGAAAAAGGAAAAGAGGATGTTAACAATTAAAATATGTTACTGAGATAAATACTAAAATGATGCTTCCTGAGAAAGTACACCAAGTCCATCCCAAGGACATATTTCAGAGCCACCACTTCTCCACTTAGCCAATGATACAATCTAATCATAGAGTGAACAATCAGCAAACCATTTGGAACTGAGTTCCAGCCAAAAGGGAAAACTTTTCACCTGTGCCATCTTACAAAACCTACAACCTGACTATCATAGTAGTGCACACAGCTAAGACTAATGACTGGTCAGGAGTGGTAATTTTGTCATAGTTTCTTTTCTTTTTGACAGCTGAAACTTTTCAGCCAGAAATATTTTACAGAATCCCTAACATAGGGATAAGAGTGGGTTAAAGAGAGTTTAAGAGGAGATCAATGGATAAAAGTGTCTAGCTAAGTGATAAAAGCAAGTTCCTTGCAACTGTGTCATCAATGGAGTTGTTTGAAGTGTTGGTCAGAGGAGATCAATTGCAACTGAGTCATGGAGAAGGTAGAAAAAGAGCTTGGGCATTGGGCAGAATGTCCCCTCAGCTTTATGATTCACCATTATGGGATGGAGGAGTCATTATGATCCTGAAAAAGGACGCTAGGCAAAGATTATATTGTTCTTTCCAGATAACAAATCATTAGAAAAGCTCACAATCTTTTGTTTAACTTCAAGATTACGACAAAGAAAAACTAGATTTAAATATTCAACGCGTTGAGAAGAATAAAGTCTATCTAACATTGAAAATAAATAGCGTATGTAAGTGTGCACTCCGATTCTGGAACAGTGCAGCTTCTTCCATTTTAAGATCATATTCTCATTTTCTATCACGATTACCACTCTGTAACAATATGCTCAAATAGATGGTCGTCCAATAAAAGAGTGAAGATGAATCACTTGGAAAAGTTATTGAGATGGTCACTCTTTGATGTAACATATTTTCACCGTCTTAAAATTCCTATCTAGTCAGTTCACCCTGGCTCTAAAAAGTGGTCTTTACACTCTATAGTGGAAGACATGCATTTCAGTGAAAGTTCAAGTGATACCTGTGATTCAGCTGGTTGAAAATTGGTATCTTTCTTTTCATTCTCTAGAAACAAATATCAATTTCTTTTTTTCTTTATTTTTTTTGCAAATGAACTTACTTCTGATCAAGATGTGCCAGAATTTCTCCACCAGGAAAACCTGCTTCGGTAGCATCATATGCTGCTCTAATTGAGTGTTTCCACGTTCCGCCAATATCTTGTGCATTTACTTTACCTTTTGATGGGCCAGGATCTTCCATTGGTAAGGAGTAACCAGAGAGGAGTTGGCCCACCCAACAACCGTCCTTCCTGTGAGGAAATGAAAACAAATTAAACCAAAACTTATGCTGGAATATAGCTTCTGTTTCATAATGTAGCAACTTTGGATTACTTCACGTAGTTTGTGTAAATAAAGCTAAAGAATCATTAGGTTCTAAAAGAGCAGCTGAAACAAATCAAGCAGTTGTCTTATCTGCTCGATAGATAACTTGAAAAGGGAAGTAAGAAGATGCAGCAAATGAAACCTTTTACAGTTTACCTACGCCAAAGTTTTAACGCAAAATGATCACATACATTCCAAAGGCTCCAATACCAAACATATGGATTCTCTTAAGCAAGATGTGACGAAAAGGTATGGAATATAATAGAGGTAAGAAACAATGTAGTAACCAAAATTACTTACTTTATCACATCCGTATGTCGTGGCACATAATGTCCTCCACCAATCCCAAGAAGGACTTTGTTATTTGCAGACGTACTGGATGGCAATGGAATGACTTGTCAATTCAGAATAATACACAGGACATCATTTACAGAGAGAGAAAATAAACAGCTAGATAAAATAACCATTCCTTCAAACTATAGTCTGTGTAGCTAATCTCCAAGAGTTAATATTAATAAGGTGCAAAATTGCGGACAAGAAAACCATAGGACTGGTAGAACAGAGATTAACAGAGTCTGGGTTTTCCAAATTCACTCATGGATCAAAATCAGAACCATGAAGTGCAAAAGTTGGTTAGCCTATTGATTTTCATGCTGGTCACTCTGGAACACTTAAAAAAGAAGGCTTTCTCATGCTCCAAATAGGAGATCACATTCTGCTCTGTTGCAGCCTCATTAATAACATGTGGCTTCTTGCTGAGAACTTCCGAAGTTTTAAAGAAGAGCACGACATAAAGCTTGTGAAAGCTAGGGGAGAATGAAATACAAGGTCTTGAAGAAACCAAAATCCCTTCTAACTTCATTTTTAGCTCAATAATACATGGGAGCAGCTTCAGAAGCAAAAGAGTAAATAGATACTCTGAAGATGAGGCTCTAAATTCCAGAAATGAAACTTAAGTAGGACTGCTGCTCACGAGGTGTTGATTTTTGATTATTACATATTTTGCAAGTAACTGGAATGAAATGAGCATGTCGGTAATATTGTTCAAGGGCAAGGAGAGCAGTCTGGCAGCTTTTGGAGCACGTTGATGGGAACAGAATTTTATAAGTTGCAAGGAAAGACCAATATAGAATTATAAATCCAAATGAGGGAGCTCTGCCTCTGAAATTGCTAGCAATAGTAAAAGTAGCATAAGTAAGAATGTGGGTTTGCAATATAAATGTGTCTCCAAAACTTCACCTTTGCTATACTCAGTTTCTTTTCTTTGCTTGGGAAGTGGGGTAAGGATTAGGAAATTGGCGATACACACTCAGTTCTAGTTCCCTTATTAGTATTGTTATTATTATTCTCCTACTATCTTATTCTTCGATCGTAGTATTCCTCGTTGTTTCCTTTGCTTCCGTTATTGTATTATGTGTTGTTGCTACTGTTCTCCTCTTCAAATTCTTCGGTACTGTATTTGCTTTAGATACTTGATTTTTTGATATGCTTTACTTGAATCGAGGGTATATTGGAAACAGGCTCTCTATCATCACAAGGTAGGGGTAAGGCTGCTACACACCACCCTCCCCAGACCCTACTTGTAGGATTACGCTGGGTATGTTGTTGTTGTTCAGAGAGAAGAGAATGCTCAGCCAATAGAAAATGAAAAAAGAAGAGCCTAGGATTTTTGAGGATTATAGGGGAACAACTTGCAGTTGCAGATGTAAATGATACCTGCTCCAGTTTCCAACGGGAGGACCTCCTCCAAGTCCAAGTCCTTCCCAGACTAACTGTGAGTACAACATATATGTGTTAGAGAAAATAAAAATAGGTAAGCGTTGATGTTTTTGGATAGACCAGATGGGTAACTTAAGAAAACAAAATAAACCAAAGGAAGTCCTTAGCAGATTAATTAAAGTTGCAAATATAAGACACTTTCAAGATAGCAACATGCTTGACCAGTAAAGCAGCCAATAACAAAGTAAAACTCACTAGAGCAACAACTTGAGCAGCATCCGGCCTCTTCCAGTACTCCTCAGTGCTACCTAGTTCAAGCAAGTAATTAGTTTCACAAACCACATAGCTGATGAAGTAAGTCATGGAGTAAAAGTTGTGCTCCTGTTGAAGCAGAGCAAAGAGATAAATAATAGAGAAGAACGGGACAAAATAACTATATAGACTAAGCATTCTAATTGTGCACAAAATGAAAGACATCCCTCTCCAACCCACTATAAAAAGGAAAGAGGAAAATTAAGAATAAGGCTGCTCACCGGACCAGAATGGGATGACCGGACCGGACCGGTATGACCAGTACCGGAATGGTGACCGGGACCGGAATGGACCGGACCGGTACCACCGGTATGAAAACCGGATCCCATCCCATTCCGGTATAAACCGGTACCGGACCGGAATGGGCCGGACCGGGTTACTGGAATGGAATTTTTTTTAAAATTTTTTTTTTTTTTAAAAAAAAAACTTAAATTTTTGAATTACATTTCGAATTTCAAACTTAATATTCAAGTGATAACTTATAACTTAAAAGTTTTTATAACTTAAAGTTGTTTAAGTTTTGAAATTTTTTAACTTATATAAATTATATTTGAAGTTTATTAGTTTGTAATTTTTTATTTTTTCAATTTATAAGCTATGAGTTAAAACTTATAAGTTTATATATATTTTTAAGCAAATATTTGAAGTGTTTTAGTTTGTTTAAAGTTTTTTATTTTTTTATGTTTTCAATTTATAAGTTTATGTTTTGAAGTCTACTAGTTTATGTTTTTAAAAATTATTAATAAAAGTATAAAACAATGATAAAAAAGATAGGCAATGAATAAAAGTATAAAACTATAAAAGTATAAAACAATGATAAAAATTAAAAAAAAAAAATTGACCGGACGACCGGATCGGACCGGACCGGAACCGGAATGCTACCGGTATGAACCGGTACCGGTTTCCCGGCACGGAACGGGTATACCATTCCGAACCGGTACCCGGTAGAATCCATACCATTCCATTCCGGTATGGACCGGACCGGTACGGACCGGTACCGGTACCGGAATGGTACCGGTTGAAACCGGTCCGGCGGCCAGCTTTAATTAAGAACTACCTAACAAAGAAAAAGGGGTAAAGATGAAAAGAGATAAATCTAAAAACAGAGTAGTCTATATCAGCCTAAGTATATAAAAGGGATACTATCCTAGAAGCAAGAAAATGAACACACACAAAAAAAATGAATCAATCCAGTGCCTGCCTAAGAAAAAGTCTTGTGAACCTATGTCCTTTAACTATTAAATTGAGTCTTGCACATTTTGGTTATTATTATGTTAGTTAAACCAAAGAATACTCCAGAAAGAGAAAAAGGAGTGTCTACACTACAGAAAAAAGACAGCTTAAAGAGAACCAAGGTAATGGCTTAGTAATCTGCTTTATAACTGACTTACAGCCCGATTGGACACCTCTGCTTGCTTAAAATTTAGGAAGATTTACCTTGTTCCCTCATCCTTACATTTCTTTCTCTGTCAGAACTTCTTGTCCTTGCTCTTGTGTTTCTTCCTCTCCATTTTAACAGTATGATCTTCTTTCATATAAAAATTATAAAAGGGGAAAGAAAAATAAGCTAATATGTAATCACTAATCAGTGCTGGTACCATTTTCTTGTTCCCAATTTTGGATTTTACTTGAATCATATGTTACTTTGCTGCAATTGGTGTAGTAAGCTTCTAGATCTCCCTTCTATTCCATTTATGGCCTATTTATCTGACAAATGCAGAATTTTGTGGACCTCCTAGAAATTATGGAGCTTTAATTCTACTTCATGAGTGCTATATAATATGAATGCATAAGACATAAAATAGAGCACATTGGACTATTTCTTTATGGTGCGAACTCCAGTTTTAAGGAGGAATTAAAAATAATGAAAAAAAAAAGTACTTCATGAAGCTTACCTATCTCGATAAACATTGTTGGCTTAGTTGTCACAGGTCCATGATGAGTAGCTTCAAAAGTAATCTATACCAGCAAGGAAACAATAGTATTACACTCCATATTACATGTCAAGTAGAGGGAAAATGGAAAACAAAAGAAAGAATCTATTTATCTAGCAGAAGAATGATTTTTATGTCATAAAAGATTGATCATAGAACTGGTATAGAAAAGAATCATACTTCAAATTCGGGAATGAGATTATGAGATTCAGCAATTTTATTCAAAAGAATCATCCATGGTCCCATCCTTGGATTTGGTGGTGCCGCCCACCCTGGCCTCCCTCCTTGTGGTGGAACATCCCCCTCCTTCAAATGTGGCACCCCTAACAAACATTGAACATAATAAGGACCTCATTAAGGTGCTGCAAACATCTAAGCTCCATACATCAAATATACTATATTCTCTCCCATTTTATAAACACTCTTTCCATGTTACGATGCTTCATAACATTTGATATAACCATTCAAATAATGATAGTATCCTATACATTTTTACAACTTTGGAGAATTCAAAATCATTTAAATATACTAGTACTATAATATATTTTTTCAGTACCACTGATATAATACTCCATCCATACCAACTTATATACCACGCTCTTCCATTTTGGGATGTTCAAAATAATTGACATCATTAACTAATAATATTATTCTATATGCCTTTTTCACAATTTCTAAAAAAAACAAATTTATTTTGAAATTTGAATTTAAACTTTGATGTGGTGTTTCATCTATCAAAGTAACTTTTCAACTATTAATTTAATATTTTCTTCCACTATCATCACTAATATAATACAGATACGGTCAACTTGGCATCGTAAACATAGACCACAGTTGAACACCACTATAAAACATGAACTCAGGTGTATTATTACATAAATCAAATGAATGCTAAACTTATTCATTTAAATATAACCCTATGATACTTCTTCTATAATAGAATGCATGTCATTTTCTTATACATATATCAACTCTTGCTCCATATAACATGCTTCAGTCCAGTACTTAAACGTTGTCGTCAACCTTTATTACTAAAATATGTCACAAGAAACACTATGTACCCTATATTGCTCCTTATACCATTTGACATACATCGCCAATTTTTATACCTAATCAAACATGGAAAATGATCCAGAAAATAGTTTCACAAAGTAAAACATTTTCAACATAAACCAATTATCACTGAAAACATTTTCCTCCAAACAGAATAACCCTATATGACTGGCTTGCGGCACTTGGACTAATCCAACCGTGTATGCTCTACCTCCTATCAACACATACAAGGGATAACTCTGTTCACCAAAACTTAGACAGATGGAAATTGGAATCACCTAGCCTTTTTACCTCTAGTATAATTTGAACTGTGTTGTTCCATTTCAACTTCATTTGACAGCTAAGTCACACATTTGGGTGTTAAATACTTTCTTTCATTACCACTACATAGTAATATTAATACATCAGCACAATTAATTTTAAACACAGCATATTCAGTCCAACACCCTCGCATAAAATGAGACAAGAGATTACAATAACACAGGCGGATGCAGCTTTATAGCACTGTGTTCTTCTCAATTTATGTGTCAAATTTCACTAAAATTGCAACAACTAATACTCTCTCTGTTTAATTTGTTCGTCTGATTTTGAGTTAGCACGGAGTTTAAGAAAGTTATGTTCTTTACTTAAAACTAAAGATATGTAGAACGTACCAAAATGATCTTTAATCTTGTGGTGATAAACATGTCACGTGTAAAGTTAGAATTAAAGAGTTACAAACAAAAATAGACATTGTTTTTTTGATGTCTGTAGTGTTCGGGCTAGCTTTCGCACACCTCGACTAAATCCACGGGATTAGACATTCTTTTTGAAACCAACTAAAAAGAAAATTAAAACAAACAAATTGAAACAGAAAGAGTATGTCTAAACCCATAACTTTTACGGGTCGTTTGGTTGGGAATAAGTTACCCCGGGATTAGTTATCCCATCACTATGATATAAATGGTAGGATAAATAATCCCGAGACTAACTAATACCTCACACCAAACTTAGAATAAAATAATCTTGCATTTTATCCCTAGACTATATTATACCTTATACCTCACACCAAACAACCCCTTAGAATATAACACGTTCAATGCTAAGAAGCTTAAAAGATTGAACTTAAATTCTGAATGCGCGTCTATTATATATGGTACATACCAATGGGGTGGATTGTAAGAGCGGGTCGGTTAGAGACAGCAGTATGTTTACTAAGGAAAATGACCTCATCAACAGTCTGACCAGTAGCAATCTCCCAACGTTGATCCAAATCATCTTCTTCCACAATGCCTTTGTCATGCTCTAACAGCCTGACATCACCATTGCTGAAACTTCTGATACCTTGATCCAAAGTGGGCCCAGGTTGCCAACCTGGCATAGCTAAAAGCTCCTTCGCTGGGCAAATGGATGCTGGATCCGTCGTCGTTGCCACCACTAGCTTCACCATTTTCGCCGGCGGTTTTTTGGTTTTCTTATTATACTCAAGATTCTATGGGTGTTTTTGGCAGAGCGTTTATATTAGTTTGGGTTTAAATGATCGACGGTCCTGCTGGCACCTGGCGCCACATTTGGCAGTAGTTTGACCCCTTTTTGGTTAGAAGAAAAAGTAAAATGGAACTCTTTCTTCAAATAACATATTTCCTCACTTTCGATTTGTTTCTTCATTTCCACATATTCAACGTCACATGATTGAAGGTATTTTGGTACACTTTATATATTTAGTTTAAGATCACAGAGTTCAAAAGTCTTATTTTTATTTTTTTAAATTTTATAGCAAATCAAAACTAGATAAATTAATTGAAACGGAAGAAATATGTCATTTAGGGATTATTTGATACGGGAAATGTGATAAGCAAGGATATCTCATGTAATTATTCTATCTCATGTTTTATGTTTAATGTGAGTTAGTAATCTCATCATTTTAATATAAATAATAAAATAAAATAATTTCAAGATCAACTAATACCTTAAATCAAATCAAATATGAATAAAATCAATTGCATATTCTATTCTAAGATTGTTGTGTTTATTCCACGTGTCAAATGACCCCTTAGTTTCTTAGTGCAAATTGAGAAATTATTATTTTAAATGTAAATTAGATAAAAATATGCTTAGTTGAAATACGAAAACGTTTCAAAATAAAGTTTCAAGTTTGGACAAGTAAAACTTCAACATAATATGTTATAAATTTTTCTGAATTCCAAATGTACAATTCAAATTCCAAAACTTTTTTGAAATTTGAAATGACAATATAAGTGAGATGGTGTTCTCCCATGTACCATAAAATAACGTTGAGGAATTATGTTTGTACATAAAAAGAGTGAATTCTTGAGTGGTACCATGATAAAGTATATAAATATCATGAGTGAAATAGTATTAAAAAATTATTTTCATTTATGTACCTCCAAAATTTGAACTTATACTACTGAAATTTCAAATTACTTGCCTGGAGTTGCAATAAGAATTTGAAGTTCAGGCAAGTTTTGCTTTAAAAAAAAAAGCATGACTCTACAAAAACAAAATTTCAGAACAGTACCATAAAGTTTTGTAAAATTCTTTAAGTTTAAACAAATCTTAAGTTCCAAATGAAACTCGGGGAAAGTTCGATGACATTGTCTTGGAATTTGAAAAGGAGACAATTCAAACTCCATGTTTTCGTTTGGATTTTGAATTATTCTTTTTTCTTTCCAATTTTTAGTATACTATGCTAAAGTTTTACATATAAGAATTTGAACTCTTAACATATTATGCTGAAGCTTTTTCATGTTTTACCTATGAATATTTTTATTCAAATTTCATCTTGTATTAAAAGGTAACGAAACTTAGAATAACTCATAGCTAAAGCTTAAAGTCATCCCTATAAGTGGAGCCAGATCTTCATGTTACAGGGGAAGAAAATTCTAATCTCTTGTTACTATATTCTAAATTCTAGCAAGCACATCTATATTCTTTATTATTTCTCGTGTATTTCAAGTTGGTCTGGGATAATCTTCATCAAGGATATCACTGGAATCAAGCTGACCAGGCTTCAATTATTCAATTTCATAAATCAATTTATTTGTCACTAGCTTATTTCTTATTTAGAGTATTTTTTGTCTAATCATTTATTTATCTTAATCGATTCAATTCACGTGTCCTTTAAACCTCACGTACAAATTCAACTTTTTTGGCACAAATAGTTTGGCGCCCAACGTGGGGCTTGTAAAGATAATGAGAACGATAAGATGACATAAGAAGCCAATAACTCCTCTGTTCTATTGATGTATATGGTTACGAGTTTATATAGGTTTACAAGGTGAAAGTGGATAGCTACAGGGGATAACAACTAAGGAGGGTAGTGGATAATTACAAGTACAAGAGATAATTACAACGAATACAAATATAATTAAGGAGCAGTAAATAGTGAAAGAGTTATATTCTAACACCCCCCTTCAAGCTGATGCCGATGTGAAACAGAGACGAAGCTAGCTGAAATGCATAGAGAAAAGCTGTTGTCCAAGCGGTTTTGTCATGATATCTGCGATTTGGTCAGCACTGGAAATGAAGCGAATTGAAATCCTACCTAACTTGATTTTCTCCCGCACAAAGTGATAGTCTAATTCAATTTGCTTAGTGCGGGCATGGAAGACAGGATTCACACTCAAATAAATTGCACCGATGTTATCACACCACATGATAGAAGGGACAACAGGTGGAAAGCCAAGTTCGCAAAGAAGAGAGCTCACCCACATGATTTCAGCTGTGGATTGGCCAGTGATTTATATTCACTCTTCGTTGAGGATCGGGCAACAGTGGCTTGTTTCTTTGATGACTAAGAGATCAAATTGTTGCCAAGATACACAAGATATCCACTAGTAGAATGTCGATCATCTAGGCAGCCAGCCCAATCACTATCTGAAAAACATTGAAGTTGCAAAATAGAATTCTTGGAAATAAGCAAACCAATATTGGCCGTGGCACGAATATAGCGAAGTAGACGTTTCACGGCTTGCCAATGAACTTCAGTTGCACAATGCATAAACTGAGCTAGTTTGTTGATACTAAATGCGATGTCTGGGCGAGTCAAGGTCATGTATTACAGGGAACCTACAATTTAATGATATTGCTCAGAATTTAACAACGTCTCTCCCATTGTCTTACTCAAATTCGGTGCCACTGCCATCGGTGTGATACATGACTTAGATTCTATCATATTTGTCTCTTTCAATAGATCAACCATATATTTATTTTGTGTCAACAATAGGCCATCTGAGACCCTTTTTATCTCAATCCTAAGGAAATAATTTAAGGCACTCAAGTCACGGACAAGAAAGATTTCCTTAATTTTGGTGAGAAACCATGTCAACTTAGAGGAATCTGAACATGTAATCATTATGTCATCGACATAAATCAACACATATATTTTTAATGTACCTTGAATTAGAACAAATAATGATGTGTCGGCCTTGGAGGAGTGAAAACTGAGATCCTCCAAAATATTTGACAAGCGTTGAAACCAAGCTCGAGGAGCTTGTTTCAAGCTGTAGAGAGAGAGCGATGAAGCTTGCAGACATGGTTAGGCTTGGAAGGATTAACATACCCTTTAGGTTGTTCCATATATAATTTAGTGTCTAATTGGCCATGTAAGAATGCATTAGAGATGTTAAGTTGATGAATAGGACAATTATGAACTGTGGAAAGTGTAAGAACTGTCCTAACAGTGGTAAATTTGACTACGGGAGAGAATGTCTCACGATAGTCAATACCAGACTATTTTGTGTAACCCTTAGCAACAAGGCGCGCCTTGTAGCATTCTATTGATCCATCAACATTCTTCTTTATGCGACAAATCCACTTGTTGCCAATTATATTTTTGTTGTTAGGGCGAGGCACTAAAATCCATGTTTTAGTTTGATATAGAGCATCCAATTCCTTTTGCATAGCGTCACACAATTCCTGAAATTTCTTAGCTTGAAAAACATTTTTAGGTTCCTCCAATAGATAATTTGGTTTGGTTAAGGATATAAGGGCTTGGCATTTTTGCATGGTGGTGGGGTTAAGTTGCATGGAGTGGGTGCGAGATGGGTCGGGATTGTGTTCTAGGGAGTTAGGTAGGCATAAAGATTCAGGAGGTGATTTAGATAAAGGAGAGAAATGTAAGGGATTAGATTGAGATGGGCTTTTATTTGGAGAAGATAACGACACACGATTAGGTGAATGAGAAAAATTAGGAGGTTGAGGTGGAGAAAAAATCTTACTAGATAATGATGCAGAGTCCAAGTGAGGTTGGAATGAACTTGAGATGTGCAACCATGAGTTATCGGTTTCCTTGCTAGATGACTTTGCCGAATATTCTTTGTAGGGGAATTCTTGTGGATGAAATTTGACATGTCTAGCTAAATATATCCGATCTGTGGATTTATCGAGACACCTATATGCACTGTGACTCAGACTTTGATCAAGATAGACACAAGGTGATGTTCAAAATAAAAATTTATGATGATTGTAAGGCCGAAGCAATGGAAAAACCAAACACCCAAAAGGTTTGAAAGAAAGGTAATTTGAATTTTTGTTAAATAAAATTTGATAAGGGCACTTTTGCTTAATGACATTTGATGGAAGAACATTTATTAAAATGGCACTGTGTTCGATAGCAAAGTTCCAATATTTAAGAGGTAAGTTTGCGTGAGCCGATAAAGCAAGACAAGTATCTACCAAGTGCCGAATTTTTCTTTCAGAAATGCTATTTTGTTCATGTGTGTAAGGACACGCAATGCAGTGTATGATACCAATTTGATCAAAGTATTTGTTCAATTTTTGGTATTCACCTCCCCAATCAGAATGAAAAGTTTTTATTTTTGCTTGTAATTGCCTTTAAATTATTTTTTCAAAATTAAGTAAAATGGAATGAAAATCATTTTTATTTTTAAGAAAATAAACCCATGTAAATCGAGTAAAATCATCCACAAATAGAACAAAATAACGATGACCCATAGAAGAAAGAACTGGGGACAGACCCTAAACATCAGAGTGAATACTTTGAAAAGGAGTTGTGCTAGTATGTTCAATAGATGCTAAAGATAAACGAGATAATTTTCCTAAATTACAACTAGCATAAGGACTAAGTTTATTTGTAGAACTAGATAACTGCTGATTCCTAACTAACGAATGAAGCTTTTGAATATTTGGATGGACTAGATAGAGGTTCCAGTCATCGAGAGAGGAAACCGTGGCTGTCATAGATGACTTGGGGATATGTTGAATGCTGTAAATTTCAGACTCACTTGGTCCTTGCATCAGTATTTGGCGGGTGCATTGGTCCTTGATAAGAAAGTAGGAAGGCCAAAATTCAAAAAAAAAAGAGTTGTCAGAGGTAAATTTTTGAACAGAGAGTAAATTCTTAACATTTTTGAAATGTATAAAACATTTTTCAAGTAGAGAGATTTGGAAGGAGAATGTAGTGTTGCCATACCAGTGTGAGAGACTTGAAGCCCTTGACCATTACCTATGTGCAGCTGATCCAAACCTGAATAATCATTGATGGCACTTAAACTCTGAAGGTTAGAGTGATGTGGTAATTTGCAGTCGTGTCTGGGAACCACGTGATAGGATGCATATTTAGTGGAGAGGGCGCAACAACAGAATAATTAGCCATTGGTTGAGCGGCATAATTATTTTGTTGTGGAGATTGGCCAGAGTTACTAGGTATATACCTCTTGCGGCAAGTAACAACGGAATAGTTGCTTAGGTACCAAATTTGACATGAGCCATGGTTGCGATTTTTATCAAAGTAGTTGGCTGGGCGTGGCTGATAATTATTGTGGGAATAATTCTTTTGAGGTGATTGTGGTCGATATGACAGAGTAGGCATGAGAGGAGCATTACCTATTAGAACCATATTTGCTACAGGTTCTACTGCATTTTTAAGCAATATTTCATGAGCTACTAATTGTCCATGGAGTTCGTTGAAAGTAACTGGTTCTTGACGGAGGTTGAGAACAACAATAAAACCATGAAATTCAGGTCCAATGTTGCGATAAATAATAGCATTAAATTTAGTAGAAGAAATGGATCTGCCAGCGGCATTGAGTTCATCAGAAAGAGCCTTGGCCTTTTGCAGATAGTTGGAAATAGAAAGATCATTTTTCTTTAACTCTTGCAATTCTATATGTAACTGCAATTGACGATTTTGTGAAATGGAACCAAAGGCATTGGCAAGAGCCTCCCAAACTACAAAGGAAGAGGTGAGACCTATAACATAAGGATAGATCTCTTCGGTTAAAGAAGAAAGCCAACACGAATGAAGCATTCGATCCTTGCAAAACCATATTTCAAATTCTGAGTTGGGAACTTGAAAGGTGGGATCAGTGGAAGAGGCAACAGTGATGGAGGGAGCGAAAATAATGCCATTGATAAAACCATGAAGGTTTTGGTAATTTAGAAAAGGAATAAATTGAGTTTTCCATGCCAAATAATTTTTTGGCGTGAGTTTGACAGCAAAAGAATGGGTAGATGTGATGATTGGAGTGGGAGAAGTGAATGAGGAAGAAGTGGAAAGAACGATAGACATAGTGAAAAGCATGGAAAGAATTTTTTTAGGGCTCTAATACCATATAAAGATAATGAGAACGATAAGATGACTTAAGAAGCCAATAACTCCTATGTTCGATTGATGTATATGGTTATGAGTTTATATAGGTTTATAAGGTGAAAGTGGATAGCTACAGGGGATAACAACTAAGGAGGGTAGTGGATAATTACAAGTATAAGAGATAATTACAACGAATACAAATATAATTAATGAGCAGTAAATAGTGAAAGAGTTACATTCTAACAGGGCTAAGGACAAACATGATATTGTTTATAACTCAATTAATCACTCACTAATAAACTTTATCTTTGATCATCTAAGGGAACTGTTGATTCAATGGCTGACCGTCATGACCCAAACCATCGTGAGTGACACCCACCCAAAACCCTCGGATGAGCGAACTAATATTAACCCAACACTTAGCAATTCTAACAACTCAAAACCAGTTTGCATTAAAATAAACTAACATTCACCATCAAAATACTAGTAAAACAAGATCCTGCGGAAATTCCCTAGACACTGAAAGTCACCGTGCCAAA
The DNA here is from genome assembly GCA_003996215.1 of Jaltomata sinuosa. Classification (NCBI taxonomy): domain Eukaryota; kingdom Viridiplantae; phylum Streptophyta; class Magnoliopsida; order Solanales; family Solanaceae; genus Jaltomata; species Jaltomata sinuosa. Next base: position 138,449 of record QJPP01004428.1, read on the forward strand.
ACTTCTACCAAAAGTTTAGAATGGGGATACAACTCCAACAAAATAAGAGTTTAAGCCTGAAACGAATGGGTTACAACTAAACGGGATGAAGACAAGGTAGCCCGGAAGAAGCAGCTCACCCTTGTAATCTGGAATCACTGGGGCTAGATCTGAGGTTGCGTAGGAGCCGCCGAAAGATGTCTTGTAATCATAAAAACAAAGAAAAGTGCATAATCAGTACACAACCACCGTGTACTGGTAGGATCATCAGCCAGCTCCAACATACAATATAAATACAATAAACCAAAACTGAGTAAAGTAGCACAAACATGTAGCAACAATCAGTAACATAATGCCAGGCTCTCAGCCTACCCTCTAACTCATCAACCACATGAAACTGGTTCACAATCACTTAACAATGTATAATAATCAAGACATTTACCGTTATTACATTTCTGGACCAACTACGGATCCCTAGACCAACACCTAGTGTTAACATGCAATGCCCGGTCCACCCCAAGACCAACCCCACATTCAAGTGTAACAACACAGCATCTCAAAGACCAATATAATCAAATACAGATTTAACACTCAACCCAGTCTATTCATGAAACCATTCAACAAACACAATCAATAATATAATTTAAACCCGTACCAGGCGTGGTACCCGAGCCAACCGATATAGAACCTATACCAGGTGTAATACTCGAGCCAACCGTTAGTATCCCGTATCAAGCGTGGTACCTGAGCCAACCGAATATCACATAAAACTAACAGCCAACATTTAAATGAACAAAAAATACCCTTGCAAACCAACAAGCAATATCAAATTCTTTTCACATACTTAACACCCCAAATGCTTGGACATTCATAATTCCTTTCCTAAGCACGAAAGCACATACAATACTAAGTTTTAGTTACATGTACATACATTGCATTTGGCAAGACATTAACCATCACCTACCTTGAATTGCTTTTGGAAACTTTACTGGACCGGAGCCTTCTCATTTTTCGTAGCTTTCATTTGCTCTTGGTCTAAACACAATTATAAACAACTAAAATCAATTCAATGGCCTAAAATTACCCGGATTATGTAAAATCCCAAATTTCTAGGCCAAACCATAATCATTCCACCCATTCCCGGGCTTTCTCACCACTAATTCATCCTAAACTACCATTTTTACAGTTACATTTAGCGAGCATGGGTGTTTCTAAAATGCAATAGCGATAATAACCATAACCCACGAATTATACAACCTAGAATACCCTTTTTCCCCGGATTCTATCATCTTTAGGTCAATCCAACCCTTCCTCCAAGGCTGAGTTTGTAGTTTCTAAGGTCCGGGAATTAGAATAACAAAGAGGGGAGCACAAACCTTACCTTTTTGATAGAGTTTGGTGGAAAATCACTGAAATTTGCCTCCCTTCATCTCGGCCCTTCCCCAACATATTCTTGAAAGTTTCTAAACGTTTTTGGAAAAGTTTCTGCATTAAACCCAACTTAGTCCTCTATAGCGGTCTGTACATCCTTATAGCGGCGCTGCCATAGCGGAATCGACCGCTATGGTGGTGGTGACCGACATTTACTTTCGCTATAGGGGAATTTCTCAGCTGTAGCAAAAACTGTGGTAGCACAGTGTCAACTACTATAGAGGTTAACACGGGACAGAAACTCAAAAATTCCCACCAAGTGCCTATTTTACAACACACCTTAAATCCTGATATCCCAGAACAACTCCTTCACGTCAACCTTAATACTGAGAGTTTTACTTACCCAAATTCATTTCTGAAAAGTCCCCCAAACTCCTTAACGTCTTAGCTAATGGAAAACCTAGGTCAATACAAGACACATTATGTAATCCTCACCCGGATTGTCCTAGACCATACTCGCTCAAAAATTGTCTGAGACTAGCCTAGCCCAAAATTTCCAACTCCCAAACCCAAAAGTTTTCTAACCCAAAACTTGGCATGAAAGGTTTACCTATAATGATGGACTCGATCGTTACACTGGCACTAGTAACGCTGATTAGACCAAAGTCAATGACAACCCTCTCTTGAATGATCCCATCAATAATGAAGTTGAACCTATCAATAGAGAAATTTGAGACATAAATAGGTAGGGTACTTCCCCACAGGAATCTCAACGTTAATACTCAAAATAGTGACATTGCCGATAAACAAAACATGGTTAAAATTACCGGATCTTATTTGTCAAAAATCTTTGCTATGTTGGAGGATCAGAAGAAGGCAATAATGGAATTGTAAAAAAAAAAAAAAAAAAAATTTGTACTTAATCTGGAGACACCATGAGAAGAGTTTTCTAACAACACCAAAGTTGAAGATCGTGGGGAGAACAATATGAAAGACTCTAGAAGCTATGAGTCAATGAAACTTTTGAAAAGACTGTAGGCTCTGGATATCTGGATAGACTGGAATGAAAAATTAATTTAATGCTTGGTTAGATTAGATCCCTAGGGCTTCGCCAATCCTAAAGGGCACCCAGATTTAAGGAGATATGTCCAACTGTCGCTCCCACCTAGTGCAACCCTATAACTAATACCTAAAAGGTTCAAAATGCCTAATATCCCCAAGTATGACGTAATGACCAATCCTCAAGAGCACGTGACCACCTACACGTGTTCAGTGAAAGGAAATGACATGGAGCCTGATGAGATTGAATTCGTATTACTGAAAATATTTGGAGAAACTCTGGCAAAATGAGTGATGACATGGTACTTTTCAATACCTGAACACTCTATTAAATCTTTTTAATCCTTGTAAATTCTTTTATAAAGGAGCATGTCGCTGCGAAGAAGGTACAAGCAAGGAAAGCAGACATATTTAAAATCGCTCAAGGAGACACAGAACTATTGTGAGAATTCATGATTCAATTCCAAAGAGAAAGAATGTTGTTACCTCCGAGTCTGGATGAATGGGCTTCATAAGCTTTTACTAAGGGTCACAACCCGAGAAGCTCTAGCGCACCACTAAAATTGAATGAAAACTTGTTAGAATTCCTAACAAGAATATGGGTAGATGTCCACAATAGATATGAATAAAAAATTAGAGTTAAAGATGATCAATTAGCCCCACCACTATATACATGGACAATTGGTCAAAGATATCGAAAGAGAAGTGTGGACTATGATCTAAAACCAATAAAAGAGAGATATCAACCATATGCATCAACAGAGAGGCCAGGAGATCGAACATATCATGGACTCCAAATCCAGTAGTCTCAAACGTCATAAAGGCCAAGGTTTGATAGCAAAATAATCGGGGTCAAAGCCGTAGGAGCTTAACAAATAAAGGAGAAGCATGACCAGTAATGATTAGGGTAAATAATGTGAAGCTCAGAGTCTATCCAAATATTGCTTCAATATGGGTCTGATCGAATTAGTAGCAGTAATTAGGCATCCTAAGAAACAAGGTTGTCAAATCCTGTTAGGACCGATCTAAACCAAAGGGATCGGGGCTTGATGTGTGACTTCCACAGAACACATCGGCACATGATTGGGGATTGTTGACAATTGCGAGAAGAAGTGGCTCATCTACTAAAAGAAGGGAACTTAAGAGAATTCTAAGTAATTAGGCTAAGAACAACTACGGTTGGAGTAGAGACACAGATGCACCAGTTCAACCAGCGGCACCAAACCTTGTTATTAATATGATAATTGGAGGAGCAAAGGTTAACGACATCACTTTCAGTGCAGCTAAAAGGGCAAAGGTATCTATAACTAGAGAAAAAAGACCTCGTGACCCTTTAAGGGAAGAAGAGATAATCACTTTCAGTGACGAAGATTTATAGGGCACTACTCAACCTCACAATGATGGACTGGTAATTACTGTTAATATTAGTAAATTTTAAATTAAACATGTATTAGTTAAACCAGGTATTTCAGCCAACGTGATTCGTTAGAAGGTGGTAAAACAAATGAAAATAATGGATAAGATAGTCCAGACAATAAAAGTCCTTTTTGGATACAATAAAAGTCCTTTTTGGATTTAACATGGCCAGTAAAACAACTAGAGGAGAAATTATACTGCCAATTAACGCCTGGGGAATGATAAAAGAAACTAAATTCTGTGTAATAGATGGTGACATGAGATACAATGTTCTCCTAGGAAGACCATGGATCCAAGACATAGAGTTGTACCTTCAACGTTACATATTTTGTTGAAGTTTTCAACTTTGGACAAAATCAGACAAATCCGAGGTGAACAACTGGTGGCAAGAGAGATGTTTGTGTTGGATGAAACAACAAATGGAAAAGCAATCAAGGAATTTAAATAATAATTACAAGATCATGAGCCATCATAAAGTGAGGCTAAGGTAAAAGACCCAAATGAACATGGAGAGTCTTCTAAGCTGGACCAACAAATAAGTCCAAAATTAGGACATTTGGAGGATGATGAGAAATAAAAAGAAACATGTCGAGTTCCAAGGAATTTTATAATCCTAGAAGTGTCTAATGCCACCAAGTCAACTATAGAAGAGCTCGAGCAAGTGATTCTATTCATTCACTTTCCAAATAAGAAGGTATACCTAGGGACTGAATTAACTTCGAGACTCAGGCTTAAATTAATTGAATTTCGTAAGGATAATGCAAATTGCTTCACATGGTCCCATTTATACATGACATGTATTCCACCAACACTACTCACAAGTTAAGCTTGGACCCAAATTTCCCATTAGTAAATCAAAAAAGGTGGCTAACATCAGAATACAAGAACAAATTCATAAAAGAAGAGGTAAGTTGTCACGCTCCGAGCCTACACCCTGGTATGACCAGCACCCAAAGGCACTACTGGCTTGAGCAAACCCTTGGCCTGACAGGTTATTAAAAGATAAACTGAAAGATTTGCAGAAGCTTTGAATTACTTAAAGCAAGAACTAAGCTTTTAAAATAAAGCAAAACATACTCTTATAAGTTGAGACATAAAGTCAACTAAAAACTGAATACAACTTGATCACTATCTGTCTATTGAAGCCTCTACTGACATATAGAATACTATCTATCGGGACAAGGCCCTTGGTCTACCTTTATTCAAACAACTGAATTACTGAGCTGAGCTAAGATATAACTAAGTCCTCTGAATGCAAGGAGGACTCACTAACAAGCTGAGGATGTGAAATCTAATTAAGCGCCTGATGACGGATCTGAGTACCTGAATTTGCACCAAATGACATAAGTACATGACATGTATTGTATGTAAAATAGCTGAACTAAAATAATACTAATGAATAATAAATCTGAATAGTTGATCATGATATGATATACGTCAAGATCATGAAATAACTGAATATTGAGACATAAGGCATGTTGATTATCTGCATCAATAATGCAACTAAAAAACTAAATCAATAGGATAAATTGAATGTCTGAAACTGATCAACTGAATAACCAAAACTGAGTAGCTAAAATTGTGTAACTGAATAACTAAAATTGAGAAATAAATAAGTTGTATGCAATGCATTATAAATACTCTTTATAAACTAGAGGCCTTGGACAAATTTATACTTTTTTAAAATAACCGAGTTTTTTTGGTTGGAGAGTTTCTTAAAACCAATATACATCATGTGAGCTCATGATGTACAATCTTTAGCCCAATTGGGAAAGTCATCCTATACCTTGCCAAGGCATAAAACAAAATTAAACTATGGTTCCATTCTAAGCCCTTACCGGGGGCTTAAAAAGGAGCTGCCCAAACCTACGACATGATCCTATCCTACACTGACATGCATATTTTGGAACATGTGTTATCTGAACCCAATATCCTTCTCAGCTAACATAATCCTCCCAAAATATATATGCTCATATGTAATCTTTTTAAGGTAAACAAAAAATCATGTTGTGGAGCCTTAACTCAAAATCATATCATGAAAATATATACTGGCGAACCTCGACTCTAAATTATCTGAAACAACCTACACTGAGCCTTGAATCTAAATCTTCTGAAAATATACTAGTCTGAGCTTTCAAGGTAAAAGACATTTTTCCTTTCAAAACATATCAAAACATGCATAGGAGAAATCTTTAAGCTTTTATGAAATAGTCTTTTCAAAATCATAACATTGCTTTCATAAAATCATGAGATAACTTCATAAGATTTTAAATAGATTTCATGAACATGACATAGGATATAGAATCAAGAGATGAATTCAATTTCTAAGTTTTTTACAAGTTTCATGGAGGATTCAAGGATTTTCATCAAGAGATAAAGAAACTAAGATTCTAGGATTCAATTCAAAGACCCTACCTTGATTCATGAACTAACTGAAGTCAAAACATACTTGTTGTAATGATTGGGTCCGTCATTATAGGTAAATATTTCGTGCCAAGTTTCGTGTCAGGAAACTTTCGGGTTTGAGAGTTGAAAATTCTGGGTTAGGCTAGTCTCAGACGGTTTCTGAGCAAGGGATGGTCTAGGGAAATTCAGGTGAGGATTGGGTAATGTGTCTTGTTGTGAGCTAGTTTTTCCATTGTTGACACCCAATTTTTACCCTCCACTATTTGTTTAATCATCGAGCTTTTAGATTTTAAACAATTTTAAATAATTAATTAAAAAGAATCTTTCAAAATTAATACCGGAGAGTATTCTATAATCTTCATGAATAACATACGTCTACGTATATTCATAATATATATAGATGTATATTGTTTCAAGAATTTTAATAGATATTCAAAGAATTTTTTCAATTTTTTTTTTTCAAAATATTTAAAACTACCAATCTTGGTCAAAAGTGATTTAACATGGAAATTAATTTATGAAAATTGGTATTTTTACAAACACATGTTTAATTTGATAACAAATAAATTATTTTAGTTGTTTTAAAATGAATAAAGCTCGGTTAAATTAATCGTATTTAGTTTATCCCTATTTCAATTACGGCCTAAATTCTTTGAATTAATTGCAATTAGGTCTAATTTGACTATAATCTTAATGGTTTGGCTATAATTTAAATCAATTTGGTTATCAATTCGACCAAATTTGGCCACATTTACAAAGCAAAAAAGTTGCCAAATCCTTAACCCAACCTAAGCAGCCTTCAGCCTCCATTTGGGCCAACATTTCCCACTAGCCCACATCTATTTCCTTTCAAATCCGCCCAAGCCCACTCCAAATTCCCCGTACCCGGCCCAGAACCACATATACTCTTCTATTCCCCTTTATCTTTTCCATTTCTACACAAAACCAAACGACCCCTTTATCCCTTTCTCTCCCTTTGTCTTCAACAGACGACAACAACAAGAACGAACCTAGTACTTCTCACTCAAAAATCCAGCTCAAACGACCACCAAAATCCCTTGAAACGACGCCAAATCTCTCCCAAAATCTCCAAAATCGTTACCCTTCCGTTAAAATTCCCTATCGCCGTTCGTTTGTACCAACAATGAGCTGTCCAGGTTCTAGAAGAACCTAGAAATTGCCCAGGTGGTGCCCCTCACCTTAAATCGCAGCTCAAACCTCTCCAAATCACTGGTTGATGATCAATTTCGTATTGTATACTACAAACGTGGTGTTATCAGGAGGATTTTTGATTTTGGGAATTCAAATTCCTCAAATTCTATCCAATAAACCCCAACGTTTTCCCCCCAATTTCCATCCGTTGGAAACCCTAAAAATTTCCTATATAAACCCCTCACTCTCCACTGTTGAGGGATGAGTTTTCAGATAGCAAAAATTCCTGGAGAGTCTTTTTCTCTGATTTTTGGGGAAATCTGAGAATTCGAGGTGAAAGAAAGCTAGAAATACTATTCTCTTTGGAAAAATTTTCTAGGTATGCTTTTTGTATTTTGAAAGAGGAAGCTCGAGTCCGTCGGAACAACCACCGGAAAACTCAACTCGTTTCGTCCCAGTTTTGCTGACCAAAAAAAGGTAAATCCCTCCTTCACTTTACTGTTTTCTTTTCTAAGTCACATTTTTGTGTTGGATTTTTGTGTTTGGTTTATTGGTATCAAGATTCCATTCGTAGTTTAGCTGGCTGTGTTGGTTTTGTTTTGATCAAGGAAAATGGGTTGAATCTTTTGGGGAATGGTTGAGGATGGGATGAGCTTTGAACTTACCGGTTTGTCTCATCCCAAGAGCTCCTAAAGACCCAAAAAATTCCCTAATTCCTTTGATTATTTGAGCAGCTAATGTTCGTGGTTTGTAAGGTGTGATATGAGTCTTTAATAAATTCATTGAGTATAATCTTGATAGCCAAATGATAGTAATTCATGAAGCTTCTCTCTTTTCTTTCTATTCGTTTGAGGGGCCTATGTGTTTATTGTTTGTATGGTATAATAGAATGTTTAATGAACTCATTAAAGTGTTGGTATTGAGAATAATCCGTAACCCTGAGTCTTTTTCTTGATAGCTTGTTGTCGTGTTCTTGTTCATTTAATAATTTTCTTTCTACTGTAAATTCGATAGTGAAAGCAGCCCTCTAGATCGATAGATGGCACTATATGAATCATGTTCTAGGATCTTCGTGAGAAGTTCATGGACCCTGATTTGAGATGACCCTTTAGTTAAACTCAAAACATAGGACTTTAAGGCGAAATACGATCTTTCAAATGGCTGATTCCCATCTTATAATTTTGTTTAAACTCCTCCCAACTAATTTATTTTACTTATATGAACTTGTCCTGTGCATGCTCATATTTCATTTCCTGTAAAGCATCCTAAATTTGTTGGTCTCGACATTCTTTGGCTTAAATCAGTAATCTGTTTGATAATAAGGGAATAATATGAACCTGTGTTTTTCTCGAATGCTAAAGGATCTTTTATATGACTTCAAATCCTCTGTAATCCTCATCTTTAACTAAAATCAGAGTATGTTTCAGATAGATATCTTGTTGACCATGAAAATTCTGATTCATTAAAGTCATTCCTTTCCTTTTGCGTGTTAAGCATGTGGTAGTATGCAAATAGGAATTTGACTGTATCCTTTCCAGTCTTAAAATGGTCAAACCACCGCGTGTTGTAAGACACCTGCCTAAATTTTTTTATGATTTAAAGTTCATGACTCAAATCTTTGATATGAATTGATGATTAATTCTTATCTTTTCTTTTTCTTTGCATGAACACCTCCTATCGAGTCCAATTGGACTCTTTCCTTGCATCTTCGTCTTTAGAGTCGACTGGTATACCCTGATATTCATCAGTATACCAGTGATATACAACAGTATATAAACCTTGGAATAGTATACAGGTTCAAGAAAGGAAGAATGGATAAATGGAAGCTGATATACAGGTTTTGGGAGCTGAAACGTGAAGTATACAACTGATATACAAGATGTATACAGCTGATATACAAGTTAGAAAATGGACCAAGTCCATTAAATTTCCAGTCCAAAGACTGCACTGATTCGACAAAAGGGCGTGGAAGCCCAATTTCTTCAACTCTCTCTTATCTTATTTGTATTTAACCTAGTTTGAATTATTTGTATGTAATTAATTGTAACTAACTCTTTAATTAAACTAAATAGATCCCCAAGGCGTTGTCATTTTTAATTTTATCTCGGTTTTAGTTTTCTTGTAATTTGTTTTGTCAAAAACCTTGTCACTTAATTTAGTTGGGTTAAAATGAGTAAAAGTTGGATTTTGTGTTAATTTTGCTAAAAAGGGACCTTTTCAAATAAAAATGTTCTCTTACTCCTTTCATGTGATCATTAGTCTTATCTATATTTTGATTTATTCACAACAAGATGTTTTATCCTAAAAATCATCTTATGAGTCTCTCTTTAATCAAATATGCAATTCTTTTCCTTTAATTAATAATTGTTCAAATGAATCAGAAAGATTTCAAAATATTTAAAAAATGAGTTTTCTTTATTTAAAATTAACTATCTATTGCCTTGAAATAAATGATGGCATTTTCCTTAAATTTTCTTCAAATATTTTTCATTATTTCAACTCTTTCAAAATTAGTCAAGTTAGTCAAAACCGTTCTTTGGTCAACCATTTTAAACGGGCGTTCTTAAGTGTCGTAAAACCCTTCTTAAGACGTTAATTGAACCCTTAACTATTTTCTCTAGATTTTAAAGATTTATTTCTGTTTTTAAGTCTGAAATTATTTGAAAGTTTTCTTAATTTCTTTATAAAAATTAAGTGGCGACTCTATTTGTTTTAGAATTGTTTTAAAATTTCCTTTATGTTTTGAAATAATTTCTAAGTGTCGAAAACCATTCTTTAAAAATCCGAAAAGGGATAAAACTTCCATTAGCTAAGACATAGAGGAGTCCGGAGGACTTTTCAAAAGTGAATTTGGGTAAGTACAACTCCCGATATCGAGGTTGATATGAATAGGTTATTCTGAAACATCGGGAATTTAAGGTATGTTGTAAAATGGACATTTTTCTGGGATTTTCTGAGTTTTTGCCCGTGATGAGCGCTGTGACTATGCCATAGCAGCGACCGCTATAGCAGTAATATGTCTGCTATAGCGGAAGTCAACTTTGGTCAGCACCGCTATAATGGTCGTTTCCGCTATAGCGGCTGTGCTATAGTGGTGTACAGACCACTACAGCAGACTGAGTCGGGATTTAATGTAGAAACTTTCGTAAAATGTTCATTTTTCAACAAGAACATTTTGGAGAAGGGCAAGGGCAATTTTAGGCGAACCTTACTCGTTTTTCACCATTTTTCATCCCAAAGGTAAGGTTTCTACTCCCCTAACCCAGTACTATCTTTCCTACGTTGTAGAATTGCTAGTTATGAACTTGGGGAAAGGTTTGAGTTGACCTGGGAATGGTAGAATCTGGGGAAAAAGGGTATTCTAGGGCGTAGAATTTCTTGGGTCTTGAATATTCTTATTGGGTTATGATCATTTAGCCATAATTCTCTAAATGTATCCGTAAAAATGATAGACTTAGGTGAATTAATGGTGGAAAAGCCCAGGAATGGGTGGAATGATCATAGTTTGGCCTGGGGATTGGGATTTTTGCATAATCCGGATAATTAGTAGGCCATGTGGACTGATTTTAGTGTCTTATAATTATTTTTAGACCAAGAATAAGCACAGGATTCAGAACACGGAAAGACTCAGGTCCAATAGAGCTTCTGTGTAATTCGAGGTAGGTGATGGTTATTGTTTCCCAATATACAATATATGTTCATGTACTATCACTTAGTATGGTGTGAGTTGGCATGCTTAGGGAATGGGATTAGGAATGTCTACTTATCCGGTTATCAATCTTGTGAAATGAACTTGTTTTTGTTGCTTGTGGGCTTACAAGTATGCTTTTGTTCATTGTTTGTTGATTGAATGGATTTGGTGTGACATTCAGTTTGCTCGGGTACCACGCCTGGTACAAGATACTTATTGGTTGGTTTGGGTACCACGCTTGGTACGGGATACTTATCGGTTGGCTTGGGTACCATGCCTGGTACGGGATACTTATCGGTTGGCTCGAGTACCACGCGTAGTACCAGATTCATAATGGTTGGCTCGGGTACCACGACTGGTATGAGTTTGATTTACTTGCATTGATTGTATTCTTTTGATGGTTCCATGAGTGGATCGGGTTGTATTCTTGAATTGTGATTATTGCATATGGTCCATGAGAGGTCGGGTGATTATATTTAAATATGAGGTTGGTTTTAGTGTAAATCGAGTTTGCATGTTGAAAACATAGGTAGTGTCCTAGAGATCCTTGGTGGGTCTGAGTTATGTAAAAATGATATATGCTATTATCTTTGGTGTTGTCAATGGTTGTTAATTGGTTGCCTGTGGTTGATAAGCTAAGGAAGAGACTTGTAGTCTAGTCATGCTGTTGGCTTATTTACATGTTTACTTTTCTTTACTTAGCTTCAGTTTATTATTCATATCTTATTTATTGGAGATGACCGATGATTCTACCAGTACACGATTGGTTGTGTAGTGATTCTGCACTTGCTTTTCCTCTTTGTGAGTATAGAACACCTTCTGGCGGCTGACACATGACCTCACTTGTAGATTCGGCGAATTCAGGATTCAAGGGTGAGCTGTTCTTCTGGGCTACCTTGTTTTCGTCCATGACTATGTTATAGCCCATTTGTTTTGGGCTTAAACTCATTTTTTGCTTTTGGGGTTGCATCCCCGCATTCTAGACGATTGATAGAATATTTTGGTACAGTGACTTTCAGGTTCTAAGGATAATTTTTTTACAGATTCTTACTTTATTAGTATTTTGAGATTATGAATGTTAGTTTCTTTTATGCAAACTGGTTTTGAACTGCTTGAATGGTTAAGTTTTGGGTTGATATTGGGTTGCTCATCTGGGGGGTCTCGGGTGGGTGCCGCTCACGGTGGGTTGGGTTTGTGATACTTGTAGGAAAGATTGGAATTCCCACACTGAAGGTTATACTTACATGCCTTGGATTATGCTAGAACTCTAAAGAAGAACTGAGAGATTTCCTTCCCTAGAGCTTTGAAGAGTAGTTCTTAAAACCCTTCAGGTTTTGAGAAAGAAGAGGAGTAATGTAGTGTTTTTCCTAAGTGTTTTTTGTAGTAGGAGGGGTTATTTAAGTCATGGATACTGATTTCATAAAAGGGTTAGGATGAAAACACCCTTAATGAAATAAAGTGGAAAAAATTCTCCGTCCGAAACACACCTAATGCGTCGCACTACCCATAATGTTGGAAGGGTAGTGCGCTGTGTTTCCCATAATAGTGACATAGTCAATTTTTGACTCTATAAAATTTGGTGATAGGTGCAACACATTGGCCATAGCATTGACTTGCCAATGCATTGGCCAGTGCGATACCTTGGCGTTGTGTTTGCCCATAATTTTTGTCGAAGTCCCAAAAATTATTTTGAATGGTTTCTAATCGATATATGGGTCATATATCTTGATTTCTAAGCTCTCACATGCGTATAAGATGACTTAAATATGTCTTAATACATGAGGTGTTACATAAATAAAGTACTTAACATAGGCTCCATTAGGGAAGTGGACTACCCCAAATGGTTAGCCAATTTAGTAGTAGTACCTAAAAAAGGAATAAGTTGAGGATGTGTATATATTTTAAGGGCTAAATAAGGCATGTCCAAAGGATTTTTTCCCCTTGCCGCACATAAATCAAATGATCGATGCAACAATCGGACACAATATGTTAAGTTTTCTCAATGCTTACTTCAAATATAATCAAATAAAGATAAATTCGAAAGATCAAGAGAAAACTTCATTTATCACTAAATATGGTACTTGTAGTTATAATCTAATGCCATTTGGATTTTAAAATACTGGAGCAACTTACCAATGATTAGTTAATAGCATGTTTAGAGAACATGTAGTAAAACCATAGAAGTATATATTGATGATATACAGGTCAAGCCTCTAAATTTGGAGGACCATTTGAAGTATTTATAGGAAACCTTTGATATACTGAGGAAATATAACATGAAGTTGAATGCATAAAAATGCACTTTTGGCATTGGATCAGAAAAGTTTATGGGCTTCCTTGTATCAAACAAGGAAATTGAAGTTAAGCCGGATAAAATCAAGGCCATCAAAGAAATTCTGGAGGTCCTCGAGGATGTGAAAGTTGTGCAAAGACTCACCGAGAGGATGGCGGCATTAAGCCAGTTCATATCTCATTCATCTGAGAGAAGACATAAATTCTTTTTTTTGTTGAAGAAGAAAAATGACTTTGAATGGACACCACAGTGCCAATGGGCATTAAGAGGTTTGAAGTAGTACCGCTTGACTCTGTGTTTCTCATGTATCTAGTTGTATCACAGGTAGCAATCAATGCCATTTTAGTTTGAGAAGAGAAAGGTACACAATTTCCAATTCATTATCTAATTAGAACATTATCAAATGCGGAAACTAAATATCTACCATTGGAAAAATTAGTTTTGGCATTGGTAATGGCTGCGAGATAACTAAGGCCTTATTTTTGATGCCATCAAATTAGCGTAATAATGACATATCCATTGAGGACTATTATGCATAAGCCTGAACTATCATGTAGGCTGTTCAAATAGGCTATAAAAGTTAGTGGGTATGGCTTAGCATACAAAACATGAACAACTATCAAATCCCAAGTGTTAGTCGATTTCATAGCAAATTTTAGCCAAGGAATGGTGCCAGAGGTTGAAAAAGATTTCCTAAAAACTTCAGGCACCAAACATGGGATCTGGACCCTCTTTATGGATGAAGCATCTAACTTCCAAGGGTCCAGACTAAACATTGTCTTAAGGACTCCCTTCGCTGAAGTCCTTAGGCAAGCCATTCAAATTGTCCATGTAACTAATAATAAAGCCGAGTAGTAGGCTCTTATTGCAGTCTTGGATTTAACTCAAAGCTTGAGGGCAGAAATCCTTGAAGCAAATGTGATTCACTAAAATCTGGGGACTTCATCAGGTATGTGAGAAAATGATTTTAGAGAAGTGGTGCAGTTACTCAACTCAGCTCTGGATATTAGCTAGGATGAAGTAAATTGCATTGATTTAACTTGGGATTGGAGAAATGAGTACATTAAATACGTGAAAGAGGGAAATTGACCAAAGATACAGAAACGTCTCAAGCACTCTAAATGAAAGCCATCTGGTACTGCTTAGTCAATGGACAACTATATCGGAGGTCCTTTGCTGGTCCTCCAACAAGGTGTTTGTAACCTGGGGAAACCAACTACATATGATAGAAGTCAACAAAGGGACTTGTGGCAACCATTCCAGAGGTAAGTTATTAATTCAAAAATTAGTTCGAGTCGGATACTATTGGTCAATAATGGAACAAGATGCAAATGCATTTGTTCAAAAATGCGATAAATGTCAGCAATGTAATACCCCAGAACTTCCAAGCCTAGACTCAGCTCATAAAACTAGAAAGAATCTAAAATTTAACTATCAGTGGAACAACGAGTCAGGTCTACGAGTCGTGGAAGGTTCCACGAGTCGTGGACTATGCTTGTGGAATCAGATCAGAGGGCTGAAATTCCCTCTGAGAACCACAGACTGGTTCCACGAGCCGTGGGATCCATCTGAAGAACTCAGACCCGAGGGTTATCAAATCCCTCAGGAACCATGAGCAGGTTCCATGAGTCGTGGATGGTTCCACGAGCTATAAACCTAGCTCGTGGTTATCAGACTTGCAACCAAGAAAAAGGGCCCAGGGACCACGACAGGGTTCCATGAGTCGTGGAAGTTTCCATGGACAGTGGAACCTGGTCGCGAATCTTTATAGAAGCTTTTAGTTTAATTTATCAGGGGTTATTTTAGACCTTTTCTTCCTATTTTGGCTTTGATTATAAATAGTCTTAGGCTTATTTTACTTAGAAAAAACCCCCCCCCAAAACAAATCAGTTCCTCTCAAATCAATTCTCAAGCAGAAAAGAAATGTCTTCTCCAATTTTTAGGCCTAGGGTTCTCTCCTCTAAGATTCAACTTTAGATTTCTTGCAGGGATATTCATTCACCAGGTATGTGGGAATTCATTAAGGGCTTAGTTCGCCCTTATGCCCAACAACCTCTGACTCTTTCAATGATTTTCATGAATTTAGAACTATGATTCTTGTCCCTTTTTGCAGATTGTTTTAGAAATCCATGCTCATGATTCATATATGATTTTCACACTATTTTAGATAATACATATTGATTTTCAATGAATTTCTTAGATAGTTACAAGGTCTTTTGAAATCACGGACCTAGCCCTAAATTATAGCATTTTCCTAAACGTGTTAGTCTTCTCTAAAATTGAACCTAGACTACTGGTTTGGAGTTAGAAATCAAGAACTCAGTCAGATTTTTGGGTTACTACAGTGTTTCAGAAAAATAATATTTTCAGATCAGTTTAGTTCTGTCTTATGAATTCAGGGCTACAAATTAAATGAGCTATAGTATTCACTTTGGGAGTAGTATTTAGCACCGAGTTGGACTAGGGTTCAACGTACCCTTAAGTCCCAGAACTACATGCCATGGTAGGTTTATAAGGCCCCTCTGTTGGGTACCAGTTGTAGTGATCAAGCCACAGTCATGCCTTTATACCCTGGCAAGGTATATTGGGTCCTCTTGATGGGGCGCATACATCAGACTCCACGTTTAGGTCACGTGGTTTATGTTGGTTAATAAACTCTCCCACAGTATTAGTTTCAGTAAGGTCCTTAGTGCCTGCAGTTATATTTATTCTCTGGTTTAAGCATGCTTTATATTTATTCTTGCATTCCAGTCTTTATGCATTATTGTATATTGGGTCTACGTACTTTAGCTCAGTTCAGATTACATACTTGACCAGTATTTCAACATGTTTATATATTCAGTCAGCTTTGCATACCCCTCATGCTCAGTACATTTGAAGTACTGACGCATACTCTATGCTGCATCCTATTATGATGCAGGCTTAGGTTCTTAGCTTCAGCCTCGTGATTAGCTCACCCGGTGCCATATCAGCGACAGTCAGTGGTGAGTCCTCATCATCTGAGGACATATATTTTACATGCTTTACAAGTTAGTTAGTTTGTATTTACTTTCAGTATTTGGAGTTAGCTGGGGGCTTGTCCCAGCAGCTCATCAGTATTAGAGGCTTTCAGACATAGAGTGAAACTCAGTTGATTTGGTTGTTCCACTTTGAACTTTGCTATTTCCTTCAGATATTCTCTGTGGATTCTTTCAGATTATATTCATCATTCAGTTATGCTTCCGCTTGTTTAGAATTACTTCAGTATGATTGTGATTTACCATATTCAGGGTTAGCTTAGGGTTACTTGTGACCCTAGGTCTCGTGTTACATTTAGGGGTTAGCCTCGGGGTGTGACAAACTTGGTATCAGAGCATCAAGTTCAAGAGCCTAAGGGTGTCTGAAAGCCGCAATAAGTAGAGTCTTTTTCATGGGTGTGAAGCGTGCCACACTTATGAGGGAGAGGCTACGAGGTGTTCTAAGAAAAACTTCACTTCTTTTGCTATCTTTATCATGCGAAGTGTAATTCAACTTCTCCCTTCTAATCTGTTGTTATGCATTTCAGATCAGGCCTCCTCGCAAAGCTAACACACGTAATGCTAACACAGTTCCTCCAGTCCCAAACCATGAGGTTATGAATGCAGAGTTCCGTAATGTAATCCAGCCGTTGGCTCAGATCGTAGCCAATCAGGCTAATCAGCATGCCCCAGTTCCTGCGAACCCCGCTGGTGGATCAGATGTAGCCATGGTTTGTGAGTTTGTTGGTATGAATCCGCCAGAGTTTCTAGGGTCGAAGGTTGGTGAAGACCCACAAAATTTCATTGATGAGATCAAGAAGATTCTTGAGGTGATGCAAGTGACTTGTACTGATAGTGTTGAGTTAGTATCCTATCAACTCAAGGATGTGGCTCACAACTGGTTCACGTAGTGGACGACAACAGGGTGTGAATGTAGCTCCTGTGACATGGGACTATTTTACTGGAGCTTTTCTAGACAGGTTTTTCCCGAGAGAGTTGAGGGAGGATAGGGACCAGGAGTTTATAAATTTGAGACAGATGTCGATGTCAGTCCAGGAATATAGATTGAAGTTCACTCAGCTTTCCAAGCATGCTCCGCATGTAGTGCCGACTCGAGGGCTCAAATAGGCAAGTTCTTGTTTGGAGTATCTGATCTGGTGAAGACAGAGTGCATGAATGCTATTCTATTAGAGGATATGGATATCTCCAGACTAATGACCCATGCTTAGAAGGTTGAGGGGGATAAGCTCAAGGAAATGGCTAAGGTTAACAAAAAGGCTAGGACAGGTAATTATGAATACTCTCAGTAGAGGTCAGGCGGTGGGAGTCGCTCACAATTTTAGTAGAGGGTTGCAGCGCCAGCGCCTTCATCAGCTAGCGCTCCATCTCCCAAGCCTCGACAAGACCAGAAAAGAGGAGCATCAGGCTCTAAGTCTCATGGCCGTGCTTCAGGTAATCGTAATTTTCCATCATGCCCAAAGTGTGGTAAGAACCATCTAGGTGAGTGTCTTGCTGGAAGAGAGGGGTGTTTTGGGTGTGGTCATCTCGATCATTGGTTGAAGGACTGCCCCTCCGCCAGGTAGGGCAGGGAGGTAACAAAGCTCAGTCTACTACTTTAGCAGCTCCATGGGCCACCCCACTCAACAAGGTGACTCATTTGGTATAGGTGGTGCTCAACGTTAGAACAAATTATATGCTCTTTAGACTCGACAGGACCAGGAGGATTCTTCTAATATGGTCACTGGTATTTTGCAAGCCTTCTATTTAGATGCTTATGCATTATTAGACTAAGGTTCTACACTTTCCTTTGTAACTCCTTACATAGCTGTAAATTTTGGTGTCAGTCCAGAAATCCTATCGGAACCTTTCTCAGTCTCTACTCTAGTTGATGACCCAATTATAGCTAGACAGGTATACAGAAATTGCCCGGTCACTGCTTCCCAAAAAGTCACCGCAGTCGATCTTCTAGAGTTAGAGATGACTGACTTCAATATTATTCTAGGCATGGATTGGTTACATTCCTGTTATGCCTCAGTTGATTGCAGAACTAGGGTCATTTGGTTTCAGTTTCCAAATGAGCCAGTCTTAGAAGGGAAGGGTAGTACATCGCTGCCTGTAGGTCGATTCATCTCTTACCTTAAGGCTAGAAAAATAATTTCCAAAGGATATATCTATTATCTTGTTTGGGTTAAGGATTCAAACTCTGAGACCTCAACTCTTGAATCAGTTTTAGTGATGAATGAGTTTCAAAAAGTGTTCCCAGAAGATCTTCTCAGAGTTCCTCCTGAACGGGAAATTGACTTTGAAATAGATCTCCTTCCGGATACCCAACCTATTTTGATTCCTCCTTACAGAATGGATCCAGTTGAGCTTAAGGAATTGAAAGAATAGTTGAAAGACCTTCTAGATAAGGGCTTCATCAGACCCAACATATCTCCATGGGGCACTCCAGTGCTCTTCGTGCATAAGAAAGACGGTTCTCTCGGGATGTGCATAGACTACCGCCAGTTGAACAAAGTCATAATCAAGAATAAATATCCCATTCCCAAGATTGATGACTTATTCGACCAGCTTCAGGGTGCTAGTTGCTTATCTAAGATAGACCTTAGATTCGACTATCATCAGCTCAAAGTCAGAGATAGTGACATCCCGAAGACAACCTTCTGGACTTGGTATGGTCACTATGAATTTATAGTTATGTCTTTTGTACTAACCGATTCTCCTGCAGCTTTCATGGATTTAATGAACAGGGTGTTCAACCAGTATTTTGGACTTGTTCGTCATTGTCTTTATTGATGATATCCTTGTTTATTCTCGGAATGACGAGGAGCATGCAGACCATCTGAGGGTCATTCTGTAGACTTTCAAAGACTGCCAGTTATTTGCCAAGTTTAGTAAGTGTGAATTCTGGTTGAAATCAGTTACTTTTCTTGGTCATATGGTGTCTAGTGAAGGCATCTGAGTTAATTCTCAGAAGATTGAGGCAGTAAAGAACTGGCCCAGACCCATCTCTCCAACAAACATAAGAGGTTCATAGAAGGATTTTCATCCATAGCTTCCCCATTCACCAAGTTGACTCAGAAAAAAGGTCAAGTTCCAGTGGTCAGAGGAGTGTGAGAAAAGCTTCTTAGAACTGAAGACCAGGTTGACTACAGCTCCCGTTTTGACTCTACCAGAGGGTTTAGGAAGTTATGTGGTTTATTGCGATGCATCCAGGGTCGGCCTGGATTGTGTTTTGATGCAGTAGGGTAAGGTCATAGCTTATGCTTCCAGATAGATTAAGGTCCATAAGAAGAACTACCCGACTCATGACCTATAACTTACAACTGTTGTGTTTGCCCTAAAGATTTAGAGACATTACTTGTATGGTGTTCATGTTGATGTGTTCACAGATCATAAGAGCCTCCAGTATGTGTTCACCCAAAAAGAGTTGAATCTTCATCAGAGAAGGTGGCTTGAGTTCCTCAAAGACTATGGTATAAATGTGCTCTACCATCCGGGTAAGGCCAACGTAGTGGCTGATGCCCTCAGCAGACTGTCCATGGGTAGTGTGTCATATATTGAGGAGGAGAGGAAGGAATTAGCCAGAGATGTTCATAGGCTTGCTCGCTTAGGGGTTTGCCTCATGGACATGACATATACTGGTGTGATAGCCCAGAATGGGTCAAAATCTTCATTGGTAGTGGAGGTTAAAGACAAACAAGACAGTGACCCATATTGTTTTAGTTGAAAGGTGCAGTTCATCAGTAGAGAGTAGAGGTTTTCTCCCAAGGGGGAGATGGTGTGCTTCGTTACCAAGGCCATTTATGTGTACCTAATATGGGCGAGTTGAGGCAGTAGATCCTTACAAAAGCCCATAATGATATTCTATTTATCCCGGTGCCATTAAGATGTACTGTGATCTATGGGAAGTCTATTGGTGGAACGACATCAAAAGGGACATCGCAGATTTTGTGGCTAAGTGTCCCAACTATCAGCAGGTTAAAGTAGAACATCAGAAACTGGGAGGTGTGACTCAGGACATCAACATTCCTACTTGGAAATGGGAAGTGATCAACATGGACTTTATTACGGGTCTACCTCGTACTCGTAGGAGGCACGACTCCATTTAGGTGATAGTGGACAGAGTCACTAAGTCAGCCCACTTCTTAGCGGTCAAGACTACAGATTCAGAGGAGGACTATGCCAAACTCTACATCAGCGAGATAGTCAGGTTGCATGGGGTTCCCCTATCTATCATCTCAGATAGAGGTCCTCAATTTACATCTCATTTCTGGAGATCATTTCAAAAAGGTCTTGGTATTCAGGTGAATCTCAGTACAACATTTTATTCGCAGACAGATGGTCAGGCAGAGCGTACCATTCAAACCTTAGAGTAAATGTTGAGAGCTTGCATGATCGATTTCAAAGGTAGTTGGGATGATCACCTACCTCTCATAGATTTTTCCTATAATAGTTTTCACTCTAGTATTCAGATAGCCCCATATGAAGCACTCTATGGGCATAGATGTAGGTCTCTGGTTGGTTGGTTCAAAGTAGGTGAAGAAGCCTTGATAAGGCCAGATTCAGTTTATGAGGCTATGGAGAAAGTTCAACTCATCAAGGAGAGATTGAAAACAGCTCAGAGTTGTAAAAAGTCCTATGCAGATATGAGAAGAAGGGACTTAGAGTTTGAAATCGATTATTGGGTTTTCCTGAAAGTGTCACCCATGAAGGGAGTGATGAGATTTGGCAAGAAGGGAAAGCTCAGCCCCAGGTATGTAGGTCCTTACAGGATCCTGAAAAGGATTGGTAATGTGGCTTACGAGTTAGAGCTGCCAGCAGAACTAGCAACGGTTCATTCAGTCTTTCACATTTCCTTATTGAAGAAGTGTGTGGGTGATCCAGCTTTGATTGTTCCTTTAGAGAGTGTGGTTGTGAACGATAGCCTCACCTATGAAGAGGTTCAAGTTGAGATTCTTAACCGTCAGGTTGTAGGTTGAGGAATAAGGAAGTCGCCTCAGTAAAGGTTTGGTGGAGGAATCAGTCCATAGAGGGAGCTACTTGGGAAGCAGAAGTAGCCATGATGGCCAAGTATCCCCACCTCTTTCCTTTCGATTTAGTTTTAGCTTGAGTTAATAGTTACTCTCCAGTCTCTCAGTTTACTCTTGTGTAATTCAGTCTCAGTACCTTGTTCCCTCAGTTATCCTTGTATTTCAGCATATTAGCATGTTCATTGAACTCAGTTCAGTTAGATATCAGTTTCTAGTACACAGTTGGTAGGGATTGTAGCTCTTTCCCTCCAAACTCAGCTTGGTTAGTCTCCATTCGAGGACGAATGATCCCAAGGGGGAGATATTGTAATACCCCAGAGCTTCCAAGCCTAGACTCAGTTCATAAAACCAGAAAAAATCTAAAATTTCAACTGTTAGTTGAACCATGAGTCAGTTCTATGAGTTGTAGAAGGTTCCATAAGTCGTGGATTGTGCTCGTTGAATCAGATCAGAGGGCTGACATTCCCTCTAAGAACCACGAACTGGTTCCACGAGCCGTGGGATCCATCTGTGGAACTCAAACCCAAGGGTCATCAAATCCCTCAGGAACCACGTGCAGGTTCCATGAGTCGTGAACCTGGCTCATGGTTATCAGACCGCAACCAAGAAAAAGGGCCCAGAGACCACGACGGGGTTCCACGAGTCGTGGAAGTTTCCACGGACCGTAGAACCTGGTTGTGAATTTTTCCAGCAGCTTTTAATTTAATTTCTCAAGGGTTATTTTAGAACTTTCCTTCCTATTTTGGCTTTGACTATAAATAGTCTTAGGCTTATTTTACTTAGAAAAAACCCCCCCAAAACAAATCAGTTCCTCTCAAATCAATTCTCAAGCAGAAAAGAAATGTCTTCTCCAATTTTTAGGCCTAGGGTTCTCTCCTCTAAGATTCAACTTTAGATTTCTTGCAGGGATATTCATTCACCATGTATGTGGGAATTCATTAAGGGCTTAGTTCGCCCTTATGCCCAACAACCTCTGACTCTTTCAATGATTTTCATGAATTTAGAACTATGATTCTTGTCCCTTTTTGCAGATTGTTTTAGAAATCCATGCTCATGATTCATATATGATTTTCACACTATTTTAGATAATACATATTGATTTTCAATGAATTTCTTAGATAGTTACAAGGTCTTTAGAAATCACGGACCTAGCCCTAAATTATAGCATTTTCCTAAACGTGTTAGTCTTCTCTAAAATTGAACCTAAACTACTGGTTTGGAGTTAGAAATCAAGAACTCAGTCAAATGTTTAGGTTACTATAGTATCTCAGAAAAATAATATTTTCAGATCAGCTTAATTCTGTCTCATGAATTCAGGGCTACAGATTAAATAAGCTATAGTATTCAGTTTAGGAGTAGTATATAGCACCGAGTTGGACTAGGGTTCAGCGTACCCTTAAGTCCCAGAACTACGTACCATCATAGGTTTATAAGTCCCCTTTGTTGGGAACCAGTTGTAGTGATCATGCCACAGTGATGCCTTTATACCCTGCCAAGGTATATTGGGTCCTCTCTATGGGGAGTATACATCGGACTCCACGTTTAGCTCACGTGGTTTATGTCGGTTAATAAACTCTCTCACAATATTAGTTTTGGTAAGGTCCTTAGGGCCTGCTATGGCAGGCAACGGAACCGGCACCGGTAGTACTGGACCGGTATTAACCGTAACCGGACCGGTACCGGCGCATCATTCCGCCGATTTGCCGGGAACCGGGACGGTACCGGTACCGGTACAACCGGGATTTTTTCCCTTGTTCGTCCCAGTCCGGTACCTACCGGGACCGGACCGGACCAGGACCGGACCGGTATACCGGCAAACCGGTCTTTTTTTTTTAAATTTTTTTAATTAAATTAAAATTCGGTTATTTATAATTGAAAAAGTTTCAAAATATATAAGTTATTTTATATTTCTTTTAAAAGTATAACTTAATAAATTAGATTTTTTTTAGAGTTTAAATTTTAAACTCTAAAAGTTTAAAACTTTAAATTTCAAATTTTAAACTCTTAAAATCTTTTTAAACTTTTAAGTCTTAAGTCTTAAGTTAATAACTTACTTACTTAAGTTTGAAACTTTTTAAACTATCATTTGTTAAACAACTTTTTTAAATTTCAAATTGTAACTTAAGTTTGAAACATTTAAAAATTGAAATATATAAAAAAGACTTGTATTAAATTGAAGACAATAATTAAAAAAATTTAAGGCGAATAGCCTATAATTTTATTCATAAAAATTAAATAATACAATTTGTATTACAAATATTAGAAGAGAACCTAATCTACGCAGCCACCTTCTAGGAAGGGTTCTGTTTGAATTAGGCCTCGAACTATCATACTAATATTTGAATCCTTGAAAATAGTCTTGACGTAGAGTTTCTAACAATTCCCTCGTAACATTTTCTGGAAGTGGTTGTTGTGCTTGATCCTCCAATGCATCCATGCCGTCTTCACTAGAATTTACCAAAATATTATCTATATCATATTCAAATTGGACAGGTAAACTAGGACGCCCATAATTCCTTCGCTCGGCATTGATCCAATCTCTAAACAATACCGATATCTCCAAGCTGTCCGATGCTAATGAATACCTATGCTCCCCAATTTGATATCTTGCTGCACTAAAAGCGCCCTCCGAAGCTACTGAAGATGCTTGAATAGCTAGCAAATCTCGAACCACCGGTTGAAGTTTTGGAAATGACTTGCCGCGAGTCTTCCACCATTCCAAAAGTTGAGGTTTGCCTTGTGCATCCTTAATGCTTTCCATTCCCTGATTAAGATATTCATCAAAATCATTCCTTTCATTAGAAGTAAGACCAAGATAATTTTTCATCATATCATCAATATCATCATCATTTGAATATCTACGCCTAGAACTTGAAGGTTCTACATTATGTACTTCATCATTTATTCTACTAGAATTATACAAGTCATACAATTTTCTAGCTTCAATTCTTATGCTATCTTTAACATCGGACAAACTAGGTAATTTGTCCTCTTCGGCAACTTCGTCACCTTGGATACTTTGTTCATATATAATCTCTAAAATATCTAAATTAGAATATATTCTTTCAACCATTCGTGATGCACCTATTTCTTTGTAAGTTGGGTTTAATAAACAAGCAGTTAAATAAATTTGAGGAATAGGAATAAAATATTTTCTAAATTTTTTAATCATTGCATTAATAGAATCTTTAAACCGTGGAATATTTTTGTATTGAAAAAATTTATCAGAAATAGCACATATATTTGGTAAAACTGAACAAATAGTTGGATAATAAAGTCCAGATATTTGTTTTGTAGCTAAATAAAAAACTTTTAAAAATTCTTTAAGTTCATATACTTCTTTCCAATCAGTGTCAGTAATTCTATAATCAATATCTGAATTGTGAGCATTCCAAACCATTTGTAAAGGCTTCCTATATTCAGAAGCAACTTTAAGCATTTCATATAACGAATTCCATCTAGTAGACACAGTTTTTGGAATTTTTCTAGGGGGAAGTTCTAATTCACGACACCGATTTTCAAATTCTACACGCCTAGACTTTACTTGACATTTAAAAATAAAATGGCATGCAACTTCACATTTTATACAACCATTATTATACATTGCTACACCATCTCTAACAATTAAATTATATATGTGTGCAGCACACCTAATATGAAAACCGTCAATATAAACAGGGCAAATTATCGGTTTTAGTTTATCAACAACATTTGTATTATTAGAAGCATTATCAAGGGTGACACTAATTACTTTATTACAAATTCCATAAAATTGTAAAACATCTATAATAGTTTGAGCTATGTAAGTACCAGTTTTCAGCATTTCACAACATTTATAACCTAAAATTCTTTTTTGCATGTTCCAATTTTCATCAATCCAATGACCAGTAATAGTGAAATAATCGTTACCATTAGGACTACGACCCATATCAGAAGTGACAGCCATTCTACAAGTATTATAGTTAAATAAACAACGAAGATATTGTACATGTTGTCCTTGATAATCAAAAATAGCTTTTTTAATAGTATTTCTTGAAAAACCTGTGAAAGAAGGATTATACACTATTTGAATATAATGAACAAAATCGGGATTTTCAGCAAAACTAAAAGGCAAGCCACAAAGAACAATCATTTTAGCTAATTCTTCAAGATCTCTTTCTCTACTATAACTGCGATGTGTACTAGGGCCAGCAACATTAGAAGGGTTTAACTGTGATTGGATCATGTTAGAGGCCCCTACTCCTACAGATGCATCGGGAAGGGGAGTACCATATTTTTTTGCATCGGCTATAGCCTGAGCTTGCAAAAATTCATTTTTACAACATCCAGTAAATGATTTCTTAAATGTCCCGTCCCACCCGACTTTCCCGTAGTTTTATGATTCAAAATATATTTACATACTTTACAAATAGCTTTAGTTTTATCATCACTTTGAATCATAAATTGCCACACAACAGATTTTTTAGGACGTTCAGCCTTTGGCTTAGCCCTAGTAGGATGTACAGGGGGAGGGGGAGTGGGAGCGGGAGCAGGAGTGGGACTAGTAGCCGTAGGCGGCTCTGTTTCATCATCATCATAAGTATCATTACCATCATATTCATTATCATATTCTACTTCTTCATCTAGCTCTTCATTAAAATTACCAAACCTTGTCTGTAAAAATTCATGATCTAATTGAGTATTTCTATCAATATTAAAAGGAGTTTCATCAACATGTGTAAAATCATCCGTATTTATTCTTAATTCAGGTTGTTGTCTAGTTTTAGATTTGGATTTAGAAGAACTACCGACTTTAGTTTTTCCGGTTAGTGCATTACCTACTCTACCAAAAAATAAACTTTTACCCTTGCCAACATTTTTATCACCGGATTCCATATTAAAATATTAATAGTAAGCAAATAAATAAATACAAAAATTAAATGCAAAAAAATAAACAAGTAAAGAGATGAAAGTTGGAACGAATGTACCAAACGTGTGCGTAAAAACAGACGTGTATAACCAAAAGCCGAAATTGATAGATGAAACTTGAAGCTTGAAAATTGCTCCAAAATAATCCAACAAATAAAATTAACAATTTAATAGAGACTATTAGAGTATAGAGAGTAGAAGAGTAGAAGATTGAGAGTTGAGAGAGTAGATGAAGAAGAAGAAATTTTGTGTAATAAATAATGAAGGGGTGGGGGGTTTTTATAGTTAAAATTTAGGACTAAAATGTATTTTTAAAAACTTTGGGGTATTAAAAAAAGTTTGGAGGGTAGGGGGGTGTTTTGGGGGGCTGTTTGGCTGTTCTAGCCGTTGGGTGGGCCCCACTGGCCGTTGCCAACGGCTATTTTTTTTTTTTAAAAAAAAAAAAATTTGAAAATCGTCCACCGGATCGAACCGGACCGGACCGGACCAGTACCGGGACGGATCGGTACCGGGACGATCCGGTAAATACCCCCCTTCCGTCCCGTTACCCCTTCCGTCCCACCCCTCAACCGGACGGGACCGGAGTCCACCGGACCGGAACCGGACCGGTAATGGACCGGGACGATCCGGAACCGGTACCGGTACCTCCCGGTCCCGTTGCCTGCCATAGGGCCTGCATTTATATTTATTCTCTTTTTTAAGCATGCTTTATATTTATTCTTGCAGTCCAGTCTTTATGCACTATTGTATATTGGGTCTATGTACTTTAACTTAGTTCATATTACATACTTGATCAGTATTTCAACATGTTTATATATTCAGTCAACTTTGCATACCCCTCATGCTTAGTACATCCGAAGTACTGACGCATACTCTATGCTACATCCTATTATGATGCAGGCTCAGGTTCTCAGCTTCAGCCTCGTGATTAGCTCAGCCGGTGCCATATCAGCGACAGTCAGTGGTGAGTCCTCATCATCCGAGGATATATCTCTTACATGCTTTTTGAGTTAGTCAGTTTGTCTTTACTTTTAGTATTTGGAGTTAGCTGGGGGCTTGTCCCAACAGCTCATCAGTTTTAGATACTTTCAGACATAGAGTCAAACTAAGTTGATTTGGGTTGTTCTACTTTTAACTTAGCTATTTCCTTCAGATATTCTCAGTGGATTCTTTCAGATTATATTCATCATTCAGTTATGCTTCCGCTTGTTTAGAATTACTTCAGTATGCTTGTGATTTACTAGATTCAGGGCTAGCTTGGGGTTACTTATGACTCTAGGTCTCGTGTTACGTCTAGGGGTTAGCCTCGGAGAGTGACATGCAACATGCTTTCATTATTCACCAACCATCTAAATTACTACACTCAGTAGTTTCACCATGGCCATTTATCAAATGAGGGATGGACATTATTGAGCCACTCCCGGCCATAGTAGGATAGGTGATATTCATGTTTATATTAATCGATTATTTTTTAAAATGGACCTAAGTAGGGTGTTACAAGAAGATAAGATATAAAGAAGTTTTAGATTTCATTTGGGACTATCTCATATGCCGCTTCAAAGTGCCCAAAGAAATAACTTGCGATAATAGTCCTCAGTTCATAAAAAAAAAGATTATGGAGTTCCTCGAAGGATTAAATTATCAAAAGGATAACATCCACTCTGTATAATCCAAGTTCAAATAGATAGGCCAAACCAATAAACAAGATAGTAATATAAAATTTGAAGAAGAAAGTGGAAGTAAAAAAAAGAAGCTGGCGAGAAGTATTTCTTGGAGTGCTATGGGCTTATCGAACAACAACAATGTCTAGCACCAGAGAGACACCTTTTTTGTTGTGGATGGAGTGGAAGATCTCACACTGATAGAATTTGGACATTCGAGCTTTTGATTCAAATATATGACTAAAGGAAATAATGTTGAAGCCATGTCAATTAATTTGGTTTTGGCAAAAGATCGATGAAATCTAGCTTTGGTTCGAATGAAGACCTAAAAGCAAAGGATGGAGAAATATTATAGTCACAGAAAAAACCTCCAGTATTTCTAGGAAGGCAACTTAGTTCTCCAGAAAGTAACGAGAAACACTAAGACCAAAATACATGAAAGCTAGGTCAAAATTGGGAAGGTCCTTATCAAGTTTCAAGGATAATTAGTAAAGGCTCGTTCAAACTGGAAAACTCAGAAGGAGTCGAATTACCCAACAATCAAAACATCAGTGACTTAAAGAAATACTATTGCTAAAGTACGTATTATTTACATTTTAACTATAAACAATGCTAACATTGGTTGCAGGACAAAGTAAAATTATCATACTCCAGAGGAGAGTTACTTGAAACAAGCATGAAAACACGTGTTGTACTCTTTTTCCCTTAGATTGATTTTTTATTCCAAATGGGTTTTTGTAATGACCCTTCCGGTCATTTCCACGTTTAAGTTTTGAAGTCAAGCAAATCGACAAAAGATCGTAAGACCTTTAACAAATTTTCTGAACCTTGGGTCAAATGTATCGGAGCTTTTCTCCCAATATATAAAGAGTTAGAAGTCCCCCGAAATACCAAATCGAAGGTCTACTAGTCTAGTTTCCAACGCACAAAACCTCACGTCCAACTGATCTCGGAGTAAAAAGTTATGACTGTTTTACCGCGGACTGTCTGGCAGAAAACGGGTTGCGAACCGGGTTGCGAACCGGGTCGGGTTTAAACCGATTTAAGCCTCGACTTCACGTTTTAAAATGTCATTTCAGTTCCGAAACAGTGATAAAATATAAGGGAGGATCCCATAGAATTCTTGAATATCGAAATTGTGCGTAGGCGAATTACGAGCCTAAACTTAAGAACTTTATTAGCATCGTGCGTGTATTTGAAAATACGTTATTTAAAAGTTAAAATTGGTAAAAATTATATTGTTATTTCCTTTCCAAAATATTTTAAAGGTTTATGAAAAATATATTTGATACGATATAAGTGTATACGTATTTATTTTATAAGGTTTTTATACTCCGTAATATTTTAACGGAGATAGTAAATTTAATTATGTTGGAAATTATTATTATAATAAAGTAGATTTTATTGGAAATAATTTTCTATTAATTATGGTATATTCAAAAAGCTATATTTATTTTATCACGAATTTACGTAATACCCGAATATATAAATAACGGGACGAAAATATCTTTAGTACTGCCACCTCCACTCCACGTGTAGGTGGAGGGGGTGGCCAACAATCAATAATAGTGAAATGTGGCATTAGTGGAAGTTAGGCAACACATATACATAGGTATATGTTGCTGACTTTAGCAAAAGGGTTGGCAATATCTATATATAAGTATATTTTGCTCTTTAGCAAAAGGGATAAGCATTGTACACATATAGGAATATTACTACTGTACGTATCTTTGTGGGTTGAAGTAATTGGATGTGGAGAGATATTTGGATGCGATATTAAGAAAATCAATTATCTACGTCAAGTTATTCCGTCCCAAATCCGATTCCGATTCCGATTTAGTTTTGGATTTTCTTGGAGTGGTTCAAGCTTGGACATCGTTGTTCTAGCAGCTTGTCGTCGAACGACAGGTAGGTTACAGTTTATTTTCCCTAGACTCCGTATATATAAAATAAAATTGTATTAATGGGCATCCTTGGGTTGGTTTATTAGGTTGGTACCACAGACCTTGACCGCTTTATTCATGTCCGCCCATTTTTATTCCTCCGTTGCTTGTAATATTTGCGGATATATTTTATTTACCCTTGTGGTCCTGTGAGGCCTTGTTGACTCTGGAACATAGAAGGTGGGATTTTGGGAATGTCCGCGAGTCCCGGGCATAGTACTATCCTTCTAGGCTGGTTATGCTTGCTGAGTAGCTGTGGGCCTGTGCAGGGTCGATAGGTTGATTGTGAGTTGCGGGGCAGCTATTGTGTGTGATCATACCATTTCCATGCATACAAAGAGGTTTTATCCATGTTTTACTGTGGTTTTGGCTTCGGGCCTACTGGCACTGTTTTCTAAACCTTGCATGGCCCGGGGGGCCCCTTTTTGATGGAAATGATTTGGAAATGGTTGATTTCACTTGTGGAGATTTTTGGGCAAGAAAGTAAAATTATGTTTAAAATCATCAGTTTTATGATTATCGCTAGACTCGGCAGGGCCGGGGTGCTAGTTGAGTTTTCTTGTTACTTGAGATGATTTTTAGCCTCGGTCGGACCGAGCACCTGAGATGACTTTTTACTGTTTAGACCCGGCTACGCCCGGGCACCCTTGGAGGGGTTTTTGAGATATTTTCCTACTATTTTTAGTCCTGGACAGGGTCGTGGCATCGCATATTCCGAGATCTGGTCTCTATCTTGATATCGAGACTGGTCTCTATCTTGATACAATGTTCTGATACTGAGATTTAGTAA